>VRLP01005775.1:0-33703 GCA_009660295.1 Lophius piscatorius
GTCAGTCGTCTGTGGAGCCCTGAGATGGTCAGGGAGGGCATTCCACAGACGAGGGGCAGCAGAACAGAAAGCCCGATCACCCATGGTGCTGAGCTTAGTCCGGTTAGTCAGTTTCTTCTTCAAACTACACAAACAAATTATGAAATTTATATAAAAGCAAATAATTATTGCAGTATTTTTTTTCTTTTCTTTATTGAACATCTTTAAAATCTCTTTTTCAACCAAAGGAAAACTGAGCCTGTGACTTGTGACTGAATAAAAGTAACTTGTCAATACTTGTATTTGGAAAAGAAGAGCGCTGGGGGAGAGTGGCGACTAAAAGCATCTCTCTATCCCCCCTCCTCGTCCTGGTGGTCTACGTATCTGCCCTTTAGATTGGCTCCTCATTGTCTCAGAGAGTGAGGGGATCACAGGCATGATTTAATGCAGCTTTACTCAATGGAAAGAAATGAAAAGTCACTGATGGATGTGCATCTGTGTGTGTGTCCGCGTGTATGTGTGTGTGTGTTTGTGTGTGTTTGTGTGTGTGTGTGTCTGCGGGCCGGTTCTGCGCTGTTAATTATGAAGCGTTTGGCCTCGACTGCCCCTGCTCAGCTAATCTGATGGGAGGGCATTAAAAAACAAGTGGAAGAAACCTAAACCCCACACCACACACACACACACACACACACACATACACACACACAGCCATGCACAGGCATGTACAAAAAGCCACAATATGGACGTCAGTAGGAAAAAAAACTGTTTTAAATACCAGGATTAATCAATTGAATGATACTTTAATACCTAAATAATTGATCTGAATGACTCAATGATGGGTCACTGCTCCATGTGGAACACATTTACATAATATTACATATACCACCCTCATTCTGGAAGTACTCTTCGCCGAAGAGGGGTCCACACGTAACACTAAAACCGCCTGCTTCTACTATTGTATTGTTTAGGTCACATTTCTACCGTTTGTTCTGATGCCTTTCTATCAGAACCAGCTTTAACTTTTTCAGAAGTTTGGCTGCAGTAGGTCTTGAGTGGAATCGGCCTTGGGCGCCAATGACCCTGTCGCCGGTTCACCGGCTCTCATTCCTTAGGTAGGCACTACCCACTGCAGACTGGGAACATCCAGCCAGATTTGCAGTTCTAGCAGTCGGGCCGTCACAATTTAACTCTTGTCTACAGTCTCTGAGATTGTTACATCAACTTGGAGGATAAATGTTCACACTAGCCGAAGATATCCCGTTGTAATGGGATAATCACCGTTGTTCTGACTTCTGTCAGTAGTTATAATGTTATGGCTGATCAGTGTACTTCTGACTTGAGCAAGCTCTGCAGGTGGGTCAGTCATTACAGTCTCACACTGCGTAACCAAACACTGGTCAAACCCACGGCTGCTGAGGTTTGCAAATAAACCAAGTAACATCATGCGGTGCCAAAGGAAAAAAAAAAAAGAAAAATGTAGAGCTGGAACAAGAATGCAGTTACAAAATGTGGAAAGAGATTTCTTTAGCGTCCTTAAAGCTACTTCAAGGAAAGTATCTGAGAGGAGCAGAAAAAGCCAAAAACTTACTTATTTATAGTCTGGCTTTTATGTAGCGTCCTATAACTTTATAATTGTATTTACTATTATTTTTAAAAAGATTTATGTTGATCTTTTTTTTTTCATTTTGATTGACATGCATTTTATTGTTCAGCTCTTTTACTTATTTTAAATTCCTTTTTACTCTATTTTACTATCTAACTGTGAGCATTTTATTCTGTGTGAGCCGTAACGTTAATATTATTATTTTTTTTAATATCAGTGTTCTTATTATCTACGGTTTGTATTTTATGGTCCGACTTCCAGGCAATTTTCCCTGCGGAAAATTGCTCTTTTTACTTCATTTCTACTAGTTCTTTCTTTCTACTACTACTTGCCCCTCATCTGTGGAATGCCCTCCCTGACCATCTGAGGGCTCCACAGACGACTGACACATTTAAAAAAGGACTTAAAACTTTCCTTTTTAGCAGAACCTATAACTTTAATTAACATTGCTGCTTGTTGGTCAGGCTTTTATATAGTTATTATTATTTATTTTTTATTGATGCTTTTATCTGCTTTTACTTTGTAGCATTCTGAGATTTGATCCAAATGTAAAGTGCATTATAAATTAAATGTATTATTATTTATTATTATTACTTCATTTTAATTTGAATGCACATTGAATATCAGCTGATTTGTTTTATTTCGCTGTATAAATAAAGTTTGATTGATTGATTGACTGAAGTAAAAGGGGAGAAAAACATCGTGGCAAACAGTTTTGTGAAATATTTCCACTGGCATTTACATCATGGCGCTGTTTTGTGGAAGAATTTTACTTTTTGAGAACAGAGTGGAGGAGGAGGAGGAGGAGGAGGAGAGTAAATGCTCCTCTCTTCTGATGTGTGAGGAGAAGAAACATAACACTATCCTCCTGTACCACCCTGGCTCCCACCCCCACTGTCACACTCCGCCATCCCCTACCAGACCGCAGCTACCGCAGCCCCTACTTGGTCCCCAAACCAGCAACCCTTCCTCCTCTGAATCCACTATTCCAGCTCTCCTCTGAGCACCTCCTCATCGCAAAATCAGGAAGATGCGAGTGTGCGCTGGGAAAAAAGCTAAAAAGAAAAGTCTAAAATTTTCAGTGCAGCAGAAAATGTTTGTTCGTCGTGACAGTGTTCGTGTTGGTCATAACTCCAGACTGTGTGTGTGTGTGTGTGTGTGTGTCTGAGTGTGTGTCTGAGTGTGTGTGTGTGTGGCAGAAGCAGCGGCATCAATAATTAAAGCTAATCTCATTAGACCTCAGATCCCTTTCAGACGCTTTTAATTAAATGATGAATGGCTTTCCAGCTGCCTGTTAAATAATGCTGCTCATGACATCACAGTGTGTGTGTGCAGGAGAGAGGGACAACATAAGGTAGATGTCTTCAAAAAAATAAAAGACTTTCAGCATACAGATAGAGAGTCTCTCTCTCTCTCTCACTCTCTCTCTCTCTCTCACACACACCATCTGGTCTAAGATTCAATATGCAACCGATTATTAGACGTTACCGCTGCCCGACGCGCCAAGGAGAGAGAGAGAGAGAGAGAGAGAGAGAGAGAGAGAGAGAGAGAGAGAGAGAGACACAACAGGAGTTGAATGTCTCAAAAGACGCAAGCTGTTCCATCAAACCGGGTCACGAAACACTTCATATCATCTTCCTAATAAAATCACACGCGGTACCATATGTCCCCCGAAGAAGGACGGCAGCTTGACGGAGACGAGGAGACGAGGAGACGCGGAAAGACATGAGCGTGAAAAAGAAAAGCGTGAAAGGCAGAGAGTCCAAAAATGGGACAGAGGAGAGCCCCGGGGTGCAGAAAGATACAGATAAAGGAAGACAAAGAGATGCAAAGAACTTTGGGCCAAATTGGATAATGAGAGCAACAGGTAACGCAGAGGACAAGTAAGAGTGCCAAAGCGCCCTGGGCTCCAGACAGCATGGGCCTGGCTATGAGAACACCCATAATCCTTTCTGTTTCTCATCTCCTTCTACTCTCTCTACCTACCCCCCCCACCCTCCTGCTATCATTCACCTTACTCCCCCCCCCCCTCCTCTGGAGCTGGCTCTGTATCAGATTGCTGACTGCACAATAGACCCTGAATCATCACTCTAGCCTGAGAGACACAGGGGGAGACGGAGGGGCGGGCCGGCCTGCCGGGAAAGACGAGGTAGGACAGCCAGACAGACACAAAGGAGGTCAAATGTGTCTCTCTGGGCATCGATGCATCGCCAGTTCAAATACGCCTTGACGACAATTTGTTGACTAGTACTTAATACATGAATAAAGTACAATGGGAACAACAGTCCCCTTTTATTCAATCAAGCATGATCCAATATCAAAGCCCCTGCATGTGGCCGTAATTAAAAGTTACTGGATTGATGAAGATTTTATTTTTAATCTGCCCCAAGATGGAGAGACTCCATCTCAGAATTAAAGAACTTTCGAAAACCGCCCTATGTATCCGTGTTTCTGCTTCTCCTAGTTTCACGAAAACCAATCAGATCAATCCATCTAACCCACAGAAAGAGGGGCAAACGTAACCCTCTTGGTGGAGGTAATTAAACCCGTATGAATGGAAAATAAAAATGGTCTAATTGATACTGTAAATACTCCGGCACGCCTTTTTCTTCTTCTAATACTCCAAAACACTTCCTACATTACTCCAAAATAAGGGGTTAATGTTATATAGATATATGACTATTTGTTTTGGAGAGGTCTGGCCCTCGGGACGCCTTTTCTATGTCTGACCTTTTCTACAAATGCAATAGATCCTTCCTTGCACTGTGTTCATTTCTTTACTCTAAACTGATCAATTGCGGCAAGACAGGATTCCTTAAGTTAAAAAAAGTGTGACGTATAACACAGCAGCTTTGGCGTCTAGGATGACATTTTACATTTACACTTTGTAAAGACCAAAATAACATGGCAAAAAACATTATATGCTTATACCGACGTTGTTTGACCCTCCCTTCCTTAGTTTGAATACAATTTCAGTTCATTTTCTTCTTCGTGGGCTTAAATGCTAACCGCTTCTGTAGCTTTTGAAATCTCCCAGTTTTTTGAGTTGCACTCATAAACACAGCATTAAAAGGTTGCGCTCTTGTACTAGACAACAATACGGTTCTGTTACTACCTCCTCTAGCTGGCTCCGAAGCAGAAAAACAATGACGCCCCTCCACATTACTCTTCACATTAATACGGATTTCATGGTCTGTATCCATGAAGGGTGACTGGGAACAAAGGACGACATGGTTTAGCGCTTAAAATGGTCCGAGACAAATGTAATATCTGACAAGAATTGGATTATCCTTTAAAAAAAAAAACTTAAAATAAAAAACCTGGGTAATGAATAAGGTTAGGAATTTTCACATGCAATAATGTGCCCTGATGGACTTCCATCAAACAAGCCCGGTTACAATACGTCTCCACTCAGATGACCTCAGCCATCCCACACCACAGACAGTGTATGTGTATAACAGAGAAAGAAACACCTACACACACACACACACACTCACACACTCACGCAGACACACACACAGCAGACATTCAAGCACGCATATCATGTGGTTTCCTGTCTGGTGCATTTCTCTAGAAAGCCCACGCCGGTTGCTCTGGGTTTGTAGATGGATTCTCCAGTCTGTTTACGCTTTTCACTGTGTCAGGCTGTGATTGGCTCACAGGCCGTCTGCGACCTGCTCACCTCACACCTAGCTGGCTGCTCCGACTCTCAACTCTCTTCAATGTGAGCTATGTGAGTTATCTGAACCAGAGAAATAAGTTCATACACAGACATTACGGTTTCTTAATGTGTCTGACATTTGAAATAAAACAATTAAAAAAGGGAAAAATAAGCAGGAAGATCTTCTTCAACTTTTCAAATGGAGGTCTAGCGGAAAGACTCTCCTCTGGTGCACTAGGGTCACAGTTACTGCTCATACCACTCTGTAGCGGGGTTTACAAGGACTCTTTTTTCCTTCCAGAATGAAATCATTCCAAAAGGGTATTCCAGGATTGACTGCTATCATGAGCAGCGATCTCATCGGAAATCGCTGCTCATGATCTCATTGTGCTGACTGGCGGCGACAAATCAATCGGATTAGCTGTCAACAGCTGAGTTACGAGCCCCAAAGCGGCCAATAGAGGACGAGTCTCATAAGAAGGTGGGCGTCTGTCTTGCCATCAGGGCAGTTTTTGTTGTTACTGCGATGCTTTTAAGAAGAAACAGCTTGATAAAAACTCACGTCTGCTTCTATAATGGACACAGGAGGGAGAGAGGAAAAGGCGTTGCCCTACCTCTGACTGTCCAACGTTACAACCTCACAGCGTTATCAAATATTCCGTCAGTAGTGAGGCCGTGTTGTGTGGTAGAGTCCCCAGGAAGGTTAAAATTGAAAACCACATCATCCCACGTGACGTTTAAAGCAGAAACCCCTCACCACGCGCTTTTAATCTTTCAGATTAGGCGTTGTTTCCGAATTCATTCAAAATGAGGTTGTCCATGTAGACCCACTTTATTATCCTCTCCTGTTACACAAGTTCGGTCTCAATTACCTACTTCCTGGTTTGGGGCATTAAATGATTTCAGCTAAAGTCATTCAGGTAGCCTCTTCTATCCATCACTGTCACACCTGCATGTTTAGCCCATCAGCATCAGCTGCTGTCTATAAATATGACTCTCTATCCATCCATCTAAGTCGCCCTCCACCTAGTCTACAGTGATCCATCAGCTCAGCAGAGTCCTCAGCCACCACCACCAGTATCTAGACACCAGAGGAGGGATATTCCATAATGGTGCTCAGAGCAGAGAATCCCTCGATCACAATCTCCCCGAGGAGTCTATGCGCCATTTTCTGTGCCGCTGTTGTGATTAATCATTCATCTTGTCCACATTTTGTCGTCTCTGATTGAAATGAAAGTATGCTCGTTGAACAACGGTATTCATCACATTCCATAAAAGCAGAAAATGTTACTCTTCAAATACCGGGCGGTTAGTTCAATATTTTGGTTAACATTCTTTGTGACTCTTAGGGAACGTCGGTTGCGGCTCCGCTTAGCATAAAGACTGGAAGAGAGGGCAAACGGCTAGCCTGGCTCCTCAAAGTTAAAAAGAAAAAAAACGCCTGCAAAGATCTGTTAGCCTAACGATTTAGAATGCAATACTAACACCAAAAGTTTAAAGATATAAAGGTACAAGTTTATATGCCACTATAGGACATTTTATTGCTGGAGGTTGTAACTCAATCGGCTAATTTCACGATGTTTGGGGAGATTGAAGGCGGGGGGGCTAAGCTAAGCTGCAGCTGTCTGAAGCTTCATACTTAGACGACAGATTAAAGAGAAGTATTGATGGTCTCATATAAATATAAAAATCCACAGGAGAAGCCAAACAAAATAGACGCCTAAGCAGTACTGAAGGGTCGTGGCCATTCAGAGCAAACACTTACCTCTCCGCCTCATTAGAACTTTTATTTTATTTATAATTGTCACTGAATTTATTGAGGTTCCCATGATCGCTCACTATGCCTCCATCAACCATTGATTTAATGTATAAACACAAACATCTCCTTGATGATGACTTAAGCATTAAACCTTCCAATTTACTTTTTTCTTTGACTCCGCCTCTGCCAGGGTTGTCAAACATACTTCTTTCAACTAAAAACCACAAACAATGTTTCTTGCACAAACTTAAGTTGTTGACTATCTGCTGATAACAATTTTTATCGGTTCTCTCTCCAACCGCACACCCCCTTAGCACGACGCGTCGCGTCTTATTTAGCTCATTTGAACTGTTCCTTCTTCCTCTTTAGAGTTATTTATCATAACAGCCCTCAATTGTAGCTTTTCAGATTTAATTTCGTCTCAATTTATTTGAACTTATTCGTTTTTGCTTATTTTGCCACTCATCGTTGACACTAGCGACGTAACCTATTCCTGTAAAGAATCAATAAAGCATCTACCTTATCTTATCATAACAGGGATTTCATGCCGCCATATTCTCCTCGGTGCGGCTCAGACGGAGGCGACCGGAAGACTGGCGGTCAGACTCTGTCAACTAAACATAAATCCTACAGGAATCAGTGTACACTCGGCTGAAACTGAAGTGCACGTCGATGTCATGACTAGGATGCAAGCCTACTCAAGGGATGCCGGGGGGGGGGTGGGAGGTAGCTGTTACAGGCCTTGCTCCTGATATCAGTCCATATGCCCTGTTGTCAGGCAGATTCTGAAACAACTGTCAATGACGCCAATGCAATCTTGGCAATCAGGGTTGGGTCGTGCTCGCATTTAGCTACTGCTGCTGCATGTAAGTTTGTGTGAATGTGTCTGTATGGGGTTGTAGGGGTGAAAGAGGGGTGCAACCTGACCCCCTTCCTCCTCTAAGTTGGTCTCCGTCTTTCTGTCACACAAACACACACACACACACACACACACTGGGACAGCTGCCATATACTGAGGGCCTCTCCCAGCGCACCAGAGGAAAAGGCTACAGTTAAAAGAACCTTTTTTCTCCTCTTTTTTCATCCCCTTTCCTCCGCCTTCATCGCTCTCATTTTTTTTTTCATGTGATGGCCATAGATTTAAATTCAGCAAGGCTCCCTGGGGTCAACCAACCCCCCCCTGACAAACACACACCCATGAAAACCAGTTTTCACTGCCTCGGGTCTCCTCTAGTAAGAGACTTTGTGAGGAGTTTGTACCGGTATGTGTGTGTGTTTACTCCAAATATCTGCTTTACGCAAATCCATACTTTGGATTAAACCAATTGTAGCTGATGGAATCGATGTTCTCCTCTCTTCTATCTTTCATCACCATCTCACAGAAATTCATGCAAAATTAAAAAAACAAGAAACCCAAATAACAGTTAGCACCATCTCCCGCAAAGCTAAACGAGCATGTGACAACAGGTGGATCAAGACACTTAAACAGGCTAAAAGTAGCATTAAGGGCCACTGCTGGCCCGGCCTCAGGCTCCTTCCAGAGCTCCCTGAGGACTCCAGAAGGCCGGCTGGCCCTCGGCGGGCAAGCGGCCAGTGAGGACGCCTGACCATAGCCCAGATGACGCGCGATGGATGTGGTGGGAAAAGGGAGGGATGGGGGGGTTTAAAGGGTAAAGGGGAGGGTTGGGGGTATCAGGTATCAACAGACAACTCCCCGAAACTTTGTGTGTGAGGTCTATGCTGTTTTCCTAGTCACCCGAGACACGCCTATTTCAATGAAGCGGTGCGGGCAAAGAATTAGCCACTTTCAGTTTTAAGCTCGACTGTTAAAGAGGAAAACAATTATCTTAACAATTCAACAAATGAAAGCCTTCATTGTTCATTTAATTTTGTGGTTAGTCGTAATTGTAAGGTCGACCCGTAATCAAAGTGAGACAAAGTGGATCAAAAAACGGATAAGAAAACGAGGGATTTAAAGTGAGTTGGCAGACCGTGAAACAGAGCAGGAAAACAAATCTACGTGCTAACACCGATACAGGGCGCCAGACAAAACATAATATCTAGTAGCCATTGGCTTCTTAAACTAAAGTATTCAGGAGTCGAATGAAATTTTCAGGAGAATATATCAATGTCGGAGTACAATGTTAAATATCTGCCTTACCTTTTCTTTCCCTCCTGCACTGTCTGCCTTTGTTTGCCCGGCATCTCATTTTATTTACAATATATTCTTTACACAATAAGTGTCTAAAATGCTGCATGCTTTTGTTTTCATAAATAAATAAATAAAATGTCAAATCTTTTTTTTTCCTTAAAATTTTTTTGGAAACATGTAGAATTAGTTGCTTCCTGATTTTTTTTTTTTTTAAACCATTGGAGCCAGTTGTGAACTATGTCTTTTAATTTCTTGTTTGTATGTTGTACGTTTGTGACTAGCAGAAAAAAACAGGTGGCAAAATTTTAATAAGTTAGTCACGTAATAGCTAATAAACTAATAAGCTGAATCAATATATATATATTTTTTTTTTTAAAAAAGGATGCAAGCAAGAATGAAATATCTTCACAAGTCATAAATCTCAGTTCAATTTATCTATTATATCTGAATGACATTATTAAAATCTCTGTACTTGCTCTGAGGTTTCATCTCCAACAATTAATCAATGCCTTTGAGCCACGGCTCAAATTCACATCGCCAATGACTTCACTGCCTCAAATAAAGTAGGTGAAGTAACGGAGGAATAAGCACATTAATATTTGATATTTGCTGCACCCTCTTCTTTCTTTCTTTCTTTCTTTCTTTCTTTCTTTCTTTCTTTCCCATGCATGCCCTGTGTATGAGTGAGTGACAGTCCTCCGCTGGGGTCAGCCTGTAACCCAAACCCAGGGCGAGTCTGACAGAGCAACACAAAAAGTGGGGGAAAAAACAACATAGTTCATTTGCTCTGTCCCAGTTTGCGCTATTATTACTGCGGAGGCTGGCAGGTCAAAGGGAGAGTGAGGGAGAGAGAGAGAGAACCAAGCTTGATGGAGGAGGAGGAGGAGATGAAATTACACCTGTTCTGGTGGCTGACTAACGACTTTGAAATGCGAGCGGACCTCACTCGCCGCCAAAATCATTTTCCCAACAATACAGCCTGATCTTTAAACAAGCAGAACTGGGACGCGGCGCTGACGTGACGCAAAGGCGGCTTTTCTGTGCTGCGACACTGATAAACCCACAGGTATGACAGGTGTGTGATTGACGACTGAATGACACCGAGGAGATGAAACTGAAACTTTTTTTATCTTTTTTTTAATTAATCAGTAATTTAATTGAGTGTAGTGGATTCAGTTGGATCGCACGCACGCACACATGCACGCCGTTCCTCAATTGATTGCTTCTAAAGTCTCGCTCACTGTGACCGCTGCCATATGGTTACTGTCCAGCCACTGAACCACATCTGCTGTGTGTAAGCGCACACACAAACACACACACACACAAAACCCTCCGCAATTCGCCAATACCTCAGACTTGTGTGGTCGAAACAAGGTAGACTCCCCGATCCACCCGCCCGCCCCCACATGCTCACATGTATCATGCATACAGTAGCGTTTTACTCACCATCTGTTCGTTAAGGTCCTGCGAGGCCTCCATGGGGTCCTGGCTTTTGATGTGCCACACACTTGAGGGGGAAAAAAAAAAACCCAGAAGATAAAACAGAGATAGCGTTATATAACATCAAAAATCTCTCCTTTTTTCTCTGGACTATGTTTCACCCGTTCTCGCTTGGACACTTGCTTCACAATTTATTGCCAAATGGCTCAAACTGGATGAAACCACCCACTGACTGTAGTAACCTGGTTCTTTTTTTTTTGTGTGTGTTTTTTTTTCCTCCATGTCTGTGTGCGTCTGCCTAAGCCTTCTGTTAGTGTGTTTATGTGCGAGCAACAGGAGACTGGAGGAGGGAAGCAGCAGCGTTAACTTCAGCATATCATCTTCAGCCAAGGGTGAAGTGGAGAGATAATTGCAGAAGTAAATATCAACAATGAAAATTGAGAAGTGTAAATGATACGACTGCTTGGCTGACTCCGGACCACAGACACAGTGGCTGGCTAGCATGCGAAGACAGCGAGCGACCCGATAAATACTCGACAGGAGACAGGTTGGCGCAGGAGTCCGGAGCGCCGCGGAGGCCGAGGTGACCGTCTGCAACTCCAATGAGGCTAAATGTTACGATTTTTTTGACACCATCATGCCGAGGGTGACGCCGCAACAATAAGTCACCCAAACCAGCATCCCGCGGAGCGGCACAAAATGGCTTCTTGTCTATAAGATCCAAAGGCCATCAGATGGAGTAAGACACAGATCTATCCCGGTCATCAGATCTGACTGCCACCAAATGTACAAATGAGACAAGACAATAAATTACTTTTCTGATATTTTTGTGATTTTGCTGATTTCACTTCAGATTAAGTATGCTGAAAAGGAGAGTTTGTTAAGTGTATTTTATTAATTAGTTTGTTTTTTAATGGAGGAGGGACCTTTTATGGGGTGAGATGAAAGTTGTAAAAGGTTAAATGGCAAATGAAATATTGTTCAGAATGACTACTGTATTATATTTTCCATTGCTTGATGTTAGCTAAGTACATTTACTCAAGAGCTGTACTTAAGTACACATCTGAGGTACCTGAGTACTTTATACCGCTTCTCTACTACATTTCAGAGGGAAATATTGACTGCTATGTTACTAATATTGTATATATATATTCTTTTTCTTCCATAAACTTCATGTATCATATGTGTTGATTTATCATGTTTTGGATAAACTGAGTGAATTAAGTGTTTCTTTATGGGTTTGAGAAATTCTCATACTCCTTAAGATAAAAAAAAGATTATTAGATTAGATTAAAAATGTGACAAAGCTTAAAACCCCTTAATTAATTCTTCTCACAGGAGACAGATGTCATATTTAGCAATATTAATCCAAATAAAACAGCAAAGCACTTCACTGACCAGTAAGTACTCTGACTTTGATACTTAAAGCACATTTTTCTGATAATACTTTAATGCAGATTGTTTACATGTAGTGGAGTATTTTTCACAGTGTGGAATTATCACTTTAAGTCAATTCAATGACCTGAAAACTTATATTTCCCTGTTTCCTGCTCACCTGACTGTCGCTATTCTCATATTTAAAAGGTTTATTTAAGCTTAATGCAGCATCATCTTCAGCATTATTTCATATAACATATGATATAATAAATATGTGAGTCTATATACTATTATTTTTAATATTAAGATATTTTATTTTGTATACAGGACATAAGGAAAAACATTGGAACTATTGTGGGACGCCTGCCCCATTGTATGATTTATTATATATAATATTTTTTCAATAATAGTTAATAATAAAGTGAAATAATACAATCATTATGCATCGACACCAGACTAGTGTCCCGGTAAACGCTGCTGCAGTAGCTGGTGGATGCTAACAAGAACTTTAACTTGAAGCAAATTGTGTTTTTGAGTGAATCTGTGTGTGTGTGTGTGTGTGTGTGTGCGTGTGTGTGTGTGTGCCTGACCCTTTCCTTTAAACTAACTAGCAGCCTTTTAATTTTTCATAGCTATCAACTCCTCCTCGTCTGAAACCGGAGACATTAATGCGTCTCTCAGGTGAATTGATTTGTACCAGAGCGCCCCCCTCCCTCCTTCCTTCCCTCCTTCCCTCCCTCACTCCTTCCCTCCTCCCCTCTCTCTTTCTCCCCCTCTCACCTTTGTGGAGGACACACTCAGCCTTCTCTCTGTTACAATTTCAAACTTCATGATCTATATCGCTGATCTAATTTGGAAATAAAGATCATCAATCATTTATGAGTAGGGGTTTTTAGGTTGTCAATCATCGGGCGCCATTTGCAGGAGTAACACACGTTGATTTGAAAATGTTGAATCTAAATCTAAATGTTATATCTTAATGTTGAATCTGAATCTAAATGATATATTTATATGATGAATCTAAATCTAAACGTTGGACCTAAATGTTTAGAAAGTACATAAATTGACACCGACGTCAGCAGTACCAAAATAAAAGCGCGATGAAGAAAAACCACTACTATCTGCGTTAAACGCGGCCCCCTTTTAACCCAGGAGCTTCTGGTTGCTCTAAGTAACCCGTTTTTAGGGGCCAGTTCTTTTCCAAGTTAGGCACTGACCCAGAACTGGATCAGAAACCGCCTTGGTGCTAAAGGAGCCGCATTTACTTTGTATAGAAGTGGCTTTCTTCGTCGTGCTTTTACTTTGGTACTCCTGCTGACATCAGCGTAAATTTGCATATTTCCGGAAAACATATAGGTTCAACATTTGGATTTCGATTTAACATTTAGAGCTAAATGTGGTAAAACGTTGCTGTTAAAACCAGCACAAGCTAATTTTACGAACGGCGCCACTTAGTCACTGCATTACTTTTTAAATATATCTGGCACAGGTGGTGAGAATCAAAAATGTAAAATACATATTTTATATAATAGGTAAAAATGAATGGATTTAACTTTTAGCATTAATGGGGCTCAACTTGTTCATTTTTTACCCCTCGACTTCTGTGCTCAGTGCTAAACCCACCCAATAGTCACCTGACACGGCGCCCACAATCAATAATGCCCACCATTTCCTTCAGCGCCACAGAGGAGAGAATTATATTTCTCTTTATGGATATTGACAGCGACATAAGAAACACACATGCAGGATTAAAGAGACCTGCTACACTGCGGTGGGCAACAGAGGCCAAAGAGAGATGAATGCTGAGTGAAGCAGACTGCTGCTGCCGCAGAGTTTGTACTCAAAGAATTTAGTTTCCCCTCAAACCTTTAATCCCAGCAATGAGTTATTTTTAAAATATACATTGTTAAAGTAACTTTCCATTCACATATTTCTTTTTTTCACATGATCATGATGTCATCTGTTACTTAGTTTAAATGGTCCATTTACAGCGTTAAAAACAAGATTACATGGATGAGAAAAATATTTCAAATTAATTATTTGTCATTTGGGCCATAAAATTATAAACTCACGTATTTTTTTTCAGCACGAATGAAAACATAAAAGGAATTTCTGTAGAGGCTATTAAATATCATTTTGATTGAAATTAATACCTTTAAACCCCATCCATTAATTTCTTAAATTTTCAAATTCAATCATGAGAACTTTTGAAAAAAAAAATCCTCTCAGATAAAAAAAAAGAAGGCGAGAGAAAAAAAAAAAAAAAGGCAATATAAAGGACAATACTGGTATATAAACGTATATTTGTTAATAATTGTAATTAATTATATGACAACAAAGGGACAGGTTACTATTTCTCCTCATTATTATTATGAACCAGCTAAATTAAATTACAACATATTAATGGTTTTATTTATACACAAAGGATTTTAAAAATGGGAGAGGATAATGATTTGAATCCAGAGTGGTTCGCAGGAATTTATCATTCCCTCAAAATTCCACGACGAACCGAGCCCCGTCCGTCCATCTCCTGCGCGTGGGATACAAGAATGAGTTCTGGACGTGAAATCTAATCTGGATGGATTACGGCGCAGTTCGGCCTATCAGATTTAGAGTTCGCACAACCTGTCATGTTGTCAGAGACAGGCCAGTAGCTAAGACCAGTCAGACCCGGAGAGCCCGGCATGGGGATAAGATTCCCATTTCCTACATATCAAATATAAACACAAAGTCCACGTGGGATGAAAGGAGAGATGTGGAGGACAGTGGTGGACACGCGGAGGAGGGATGCAGCGCATCGGTCTGAATTCCTCCATGTGGGATAAAATCAAATAAAATTGTTGAAACCAAACTGACCGTCAGATGAAAACCGTATTTATATTCATTATCCCTTTTTTAAATGCAGTTCATGAGGAAACGATCATGCAACATTTTTTTTTTTTTTATAAACAGGAAGTGGAATTTTGCACTTTTCTGTGCTCGTATTAATTTATAAAGGTGAAATCGTTAAAAATAAAATACATTTTCACTGTGCCGATCGTGCAACACTGGGATCAATTTATGACTCCCTTCTCAAATCGCGCACAAAATTCAAACCGTCTCCCTTAAAACTGTGATGAAGGCCCAGAAATGATTTATAATGACAATTTATTAGAAATAAATTTTTTTTTTTAAATTAAAGCATTTGTAATTTCTTAATTGCAGATACGCAATTTTACACCACGTGTGATTTGAGTAGGACATGCTTCATTTAATTATTATTTTTAATATTATTTAAAAAAATAATTCGATGAATCAGAATCAACGTCACTGGGTCACGTGACCGTTCATTACTACAACATTAACTAATAATAAATGAGATGATAATGACAAATGACACATTTGAAAAAAAATCTTTAACTGACTGTAAATAAATATATAAATCAAGTGTTCATACCTGCGTTTTTTTTATTTTTTTATTCTATTCGTCCCAACAAGGTAGAAACTTCCAGATCGGCCTCACTTCTCGGAGACGCTCATAATCAGATGCAGAGTGGTCGCGCGCGGCTCTCTCTGCTGTCTGCAGGCTGTCACCGAGCGGATCAAAACAGCGTCCCGAAAACAAGCACGACGACCGAGTCTAACTCGATTGGAGGCATCTACAAGCTCAAAGTGGAGGCCGGGCTCTCGGCATGGGTGACCGGACCGCTCACTTCTGCAGGAAACGCCATCATTTCCAGTCCGCGTAAAAGTTTGAGCTCCAGAGTGTCCACACGCATCAAACTCAACTTCATTATTGGGAGCTGCGCATGCGCACAGCTGCCATGCGAACACTATTGGGCAAGTGTTCAGAGGACTAATGGGGTTCTGGTGGGGGAGGTGGGGGTGTACCAAAATGACATTCTTATTAATAGTTTGGCCCAAATGACGTGCTCGCAGTTTTATTTATGCCATCAGAGCAAAAACAAGATGCACCCACTGACCAGCCTGCTTCTATTACAGTCCACGCAGGAACACTCTGTCCTGAAATCATACTGTCAAGAAAATCTTTTCAATTTAACTGTTTTTTACTCATAAAAAACGGTTTGTTTCTTTTATCCCCTGGGCTGCTGTCTCTTTGCTGTCATGGCAGTAGCCAGGATTCTTTTTTTTTGGGTAGGGGGGGGACTGAGGTCGGGTAGGCTGCTCAGTGGTGTGGTGGTTAACCGTCCGACGCTCAAATCCCAACCTGTGGCGTTCCAGTGTGGAGTTCTCATGTTCTGCTTGTGTCTACGTGGGTTCCCGCCCGTTACTCCAGCTTCCTACCACAGTCCAGAACATCCAATATGGGTTATAAATTACTCGGGTGAATGTGAGCATGAATGGTTGTTGTGGTGAACTGCATGGTGACCTGTCCACGATGTACCCAGCCTCTCGCCCCCCGCCGGCTGGAAGTGGCTCCAGACCTCCACTGTGGATTGATGGTTATGATAAATCACTGCTGAACACACACAGACACGCACACTTTTCAAATATATATAAATATATATATAAAGAATATTTAAAAAAATATATATATTATTTCTTTTATACATATTTATTTATTTATTATATATATATATTTATATATTATTATACATATATTTATATATTGATTATATATATATATATATATATAATACAAATTTATTTAAATATATATATATATTTGAAATAAGAAAAGATATAAATAAATATATATATTAATAAATAAATATATAAAATTATATATATATATATATATAAAAAAAAATGTTTTAATTTATTTTATATATATTTATTTATTATATATATATTTATTATATATATTTATATATAATACAAATTTATTTACATATATATATATTTGAAATAAGAAAAGATATAAATAAATATATATATGACTAAATAAATATATATGTTAATAAATATATAAAATTGTATATATACATATATATACATATATAAAGAATATATATAAAAAAAATATATTATTTATTTTATATATATTGATTTATTATATATATAAATAAATATATATATATATATATATATATATATATATATATAAATATATTTTAAAAATATATATAAAAATATATATAATACTATAATGTACACAGGCGGCTTCAGAGTTGAAATGATGAGTTATTTGTCTTAAAGAATATCCATGACAGGAAGACCTTTAACAATTGTAACACTCTACTGAAATAAACCGTCATTCATAAATCAGAGCTGAAATATTAAATCCCAGAAAGAGAGCGGAAACATGATGCTGGTTACAGACAGTGCAACGCAGAACAATTGTGCCCAATAAAAGCCAAAGAAAAAATGCTGACTGTACAAAACGAAGATCATCATGGCTGAAAGAAAAGTTTGTGAGTCAAGTCAGACGACTGGGTTCCACAGCGGCCCCAGAGAGATGACAGATACGGCCGCAGAGGGAAGTTTATGTGCAAAACGGGTCCGGGTTTGTCAGGGCTTAGGGGTCCTGAGACTGTTGGATCCCGCTGCGCTCTTTTAGCATGCTGTCATTTCTTTGGCGTGATGATGTCAGCAGCCTCTCTGACTGATGGTTTAGAGATCCAGCTGACATTCACACACACACACACGCACACACACACTATACTCATATACGCAAAAGCTTTTCTGTCCCTTTCATGCACACAAATGCAATTTGTTTATATAATATTGTGGAGGATATCATGGAGCCAAGGTTTCCCTGGAATGACACAAACAAAAGTCTGTTCTTTGAGGCACTGGCTGGCACATCCGCTGGCAGTCCCAGAGAGACCCAGAAGCCACTGACACACTGGCAAAGCAAAACGTGAAAAATGTGAGAAGATGGATTTTATTTTGTTTATACCATCACTCTTTTTTTTTTCTCTCTTTCTCCCCATTTATTATCTTTTTCACATGAATGATGATTTTTTTTTTTTTTGAAGATCTGTTTCTGCGACATTTTAGAGTTTTCTTATATGATGCAGAATTGTCAGTGCCCTCCAAAGCCATCACTTTTGAATAACAAGGACGTTTTATAATGTGACAAAGTTGCTGTGTTGTTTTGACTAGTTTGAGAGACAAAAAAAAAACACACAAGGATTTTTTTTTGTTTTTGTTTTTCTGGGTGTAATGGAACAAGAAAATCAAGGTGACAAGTTTTTTTCTTCCTTTTTTTTGCAGTGCTACATCCAAAAAGAGCAAAAACTGTCTCTTTTAATCCAGTCAAGCTTTGTCTGAAATTAAACTCGCCCTGTCAAAAAATAAAAAACACCATTACAATGTCAGAGTAAGTGGAAAGAACATTCTGGATCCGCTGGTTTAGCCTTCAAACGGTTATGAAATAAGTTGGAAATAAGTCAGTGAAAGGTAAGAGGGACACTTTTTCAGTCCTAAAACACATTTGCAAACTGCAGAATTAATGCAGGGTTCTATAAAAGCACCAGAAGTGATTGTTAATGACTGTGTGAGGCAATCCGACAGTCTACTGTAAAGTTTTAAAGATATTACCAAATGCAAACTTCCTGTTTGGTCCTGACATTGTCAAAACATCTCCACCCACAGAACTACAACCTCGTTCTCAGCCGGATTATTAACACTCTTTACTACGTGCAGCTTTAACTTCATAATCGGAAAATCATCCCCTAAAAACATGAAAATTATCACATTAAAATGTGATACTGATTCTTTTTTTTCCTGGCATAAAGAAAAAATTGCTTTCGTAGGTTAAAGTCACATTTGCCAAAAACAAAAGGAAAGAAAAGTGAGACACACAAAAAAAAGTGTGTTTGTGTGTGTATTGCATTTGTTTATTTCTGCGTATGTGCATGGGTGAGTGTGTGTGTGCGTTTGTTTCTGTGCACGAGTGTGTTTTTAGGTGTGTGTGCTTGTGTGTGTGTATTGCGTGTGTGTGTGTGTGTGTGTGTATTGCGTTTGTGTGTGTATGTGTTTACTTGTGTGTGTGTGTGTATTGCGTGTGTGCGTGTTTGTATAAGTGTTTGTATTGCATATGTGTGTGTGTGTTTGTGTGAGTGCATGGGTGAGTGTGTGTGCGTTTGTTTCTGTGCACGGGTGTGTTTTTAGGTGTGTGTGCTTGTCTTTGAGTGTGTGTTTTGCGTATATGTGTGTGTGTTTGTGTGCGTGTGATGCGTATGTGTATGTGTAAGTGTGTGCTTGTGTGTGTGTGTGCCTGTATTGCGCGTGTGTGTGTATAAATTCAAGTATAAGAGACTTGTCAGCGTGAAGCAGTCACTGCAGAAACTACTGTATGTCAGACGACTCTTCCGTATCACGTTTCATGACATACATTAACAATTATTTCCTATTGCCGCTCTGGGTAGAAGGTGACAAAAGACAAACCATCAGCTCGTCAGCAGAAACCGGCTGACGGAATCATCTTGCGTTGCGCAGCTGCTTCTGCAGCCTGAGAAGAAGAGACCCCAGTGGAAGAATCAGCTGAGGACTAAAGCCTGGCGTCTCACGCGGCGAGGTAACACTGCCTTCCAGCTGAGCTTCTTAATCATTACACGGATCAGACGGGATGAGCTCCGTGGAGTGAGATGTTGCCATTCATAGTAGGTATGAGATCGTAGGATGACTAATGCCCGGGTGTGCTTTTACCCCGGCTTTGCGGAGGCCTGTGATTTGCGTTAGCGTGACATTGAAGCTCCAGCCAAAGGAGAGGGAATAAAAACCAGTAGATTTACCCAGTGAGTAAAATATGAACTATGGGAGTAAGACTGGATAGAAGATGAACCACCTCCACGTGTTTCCTACGCAGAAAATTTGGACTGAATCGGAAAAACTATTGAGAAATTATTTCCCTGAAACCTTTTGACATAAAGTTCATGTGTCTGAAATATACAATAAATATCCAGTTCTTCCTCACACAATTTGAAAAGGATCCATGAAATAGTTTTTGAGTTATGTCCGGAAAACAGTGTTTTTCTTTTTTTTTATTTAGAAGAGCTCCCCTAGTGAGTAAAATATGAACTTTTGGAGTAAAATGTGATAAACAAGATAGATCTCATTGATTCGATTCATATGCACCAAATTTAGACTTAAGTGGGCCACTGGTTAAGATCTTATGTCAGAAGAAAAGCATTTTATGGAGAAAATAAAAGAAGCAAAATATGAACTTTAATGTAAAACACAAGATATAATGGATACATCTCTTGAAATTGATCCACACGCACCAAATCTGAGATAAATTGGACCAACATTTGATAAATGAGAACGTTTGGAGATAAAACTCCCCCTAGTGTTAGAAATACAAATTCAACCTTTTCCAAATTCAATCCATGTGTACAATTTGAAAATGATCCATTACATAGTTTTTGAGTTATGTCCGAAAAACAGTGTTTTTTCTGTAAAAAGCTCCCCCTAGTGAGTAAAATCTGAAGAATTGGAGTAAAATATGGTATTAACATGATAGATCTCCTCACGGTCCTACTTCACAACATCAAATGAAGTCATATCTACCCCAAATTTTAATATGGCCTTTGTTGCCACTCGTCCAACCAAGTTTCATGAAAATCCATCCAGTTTTTTTTTGTTTTTGTTTTTGGAATCCTGTTAACTGACAGACACAAGCTAACAAACAGACTGGCGAACACATCACCTCCTCTGGCAGGGTATAAAAATAGATAAACATGACAAATTGCCTTATAGCCCATCAACACAGCAGCTTCAGATCTTGTTTTTCAGGCATCTGTTTCCCGTGTCCAATGAAACAGACTCTATTTTAATCAATCCACGCACGACACATGATGAGTCATCTTTAACTCAAGCTCAGGTCTATATTCTTTCATTTATACACATAACTCCCAATCGTGTACCTGGATGCGTCGTCTGAAGTGTCTGACAAAGAACTGAGGCTGCTTTCAGCAGCGGCCAGGTGAGAACGCCCAAAAAATAAGAAAGTATGAAAAGGATTAAGAGTGCAAACCTCCTAAACACTAGTTCCCTAGGTTTAGGAAAGATCAACGCTGGATTCTACATTAATGTCTGAATTATTGCTAGAATCTACTGACAACTCAAACAAACTCTCTGAGTATCTCCCAAATACTTTGTAGTTGCTCCTGCGCCTTCCACTTCGGCCTCTCTGTTCAGCCCGCTGAGCCCCTCACCTCCACTCCCCAAAGGAACATCGAGGAATCAAAGGAACTCTTGAAACTGAGCCCCCAGCTCCATCCCCAAATGAAGGAATCAAAGGAAGAAAGGCAGCACAAACATTCTGACCTCACTACTCCAAACGGCTTATTTCATTATATTTTACTTTCCGTTTGTGATGTGGGAGACATGCAGAATAATCCAATGAGAAGACGATTTACCTACTGATATGACATTAGTCCTATGTGTGACTCTTAATAAGATTAGGGTCCTCTTCTCTCTACCTCCTCTAGTCAGATCCGGCCTGGAGCCTGCCGCTCAGTGACTGGCACATCATGGCAGAATAAATTAAAACCTCAAGCTGTGACAGAGACCAAAATAGCAGCAGGCTGCCGCTGACCTGCAGTCTCTACAGTGCCACATGTCAGCAAGCTTAAAAAACTTGGCACAGAGGAAGCAATGTACAGGTGTTTGTGGGTTTCTTGTGTGTGTGTGTGTGTGTGTGTGCGTGTGTGTGTGTATTTACATGAGTTAACAGCCTTTAAACCTCGCCGATGCTTTAAACCCACCCGGAATGTCAGAAATGATACTCCAGGTCGTCTTTAAACTGAACTACAGCTAAATACTAAACAAAATACTCTCAAACCCCCGACTTTGACTCGCTTAATTAAACCGAACCCACTTCGGAATTTGACGTCCGTGGCAGATGGATCTATTTTTCTAGCCAGCTGTTCTCTGGAGGGCGATGCTGGAGTGGAGGGTTTGGGGTTGGAGGGGGGTAAGCTCCAAGATGTTTAGTGGCATCAGACCGAGGGTCCCTCTGCCAAGTCACAGAGCTTCTGGTACTTGCCAAGCAGGGGGTGGAAGGGGTGGGTGAGAGAAAATGCCATTTAGCTGGCTGGTATTTATAGATATGTGAGGAACTTGTGCTCAGGCAGGGCCGAGGTGCTGACGACGTAAAACGAGAGGACGCTTCCAGAAGTCGAGTGTCAGGGCACACAGATAAAAATACCCGCTGAAAGATGGGGCTGGTCATTAGTGGCACAGTTTGGCATGTGATATGGCAGCATTTCAAATGTGATTTATGATTATTACTACAGCTAACGTACGACACACACACACACACACACACACACACACACACACACACACACACACACACACACACCTTCCATCCCAAATTGGTTTGCCAAAAGGAATGGTACATTGGGTTTATTTCAGGGGCCAAGTGCCCAGCCAAAGAGTCTGCTGGCATTTTGGATTTTGGCATGGTGCCCCACAGGTGGGCTTCGGCTTTTATCGCAGAATTGGAACGAAAAGGTGACATTAAATGAATAAGTTTGTGTAACTAGAAAAAGAGAGCGCACACCTCCCCCAAGGCACAACAGTAGCTAAGGTTGGGACGAGGTATGTAATAATACATGCAACGCCAACAAACTCGCTGAGTATCTCTCAAATACTCTATAGCCACATCCTTTTCCACTGCGGCGTCTCTGTTCAGCCTGCCTCTGGGAGAAATCTGGGTAAAATCTTATGCAAATCAAACAACGGGCAAACGCACTGGAGCGAAATCATAACCTCCTTGGCGGAGGTAGTAATATTAAATAATGGGTAGCAGGGTCACCTCCCAGAAAGGAGGTGTCTGTGTGGAATGACCTTCTGTGTGGGGTTTGAGTGGGGTCCCTTCAGGGTTCTCCAGTTTCCTCCCACAGTCCAAAAACCTGCACTATAGGTTATTTAGTCACCTTAAATTGACCGTAGGCGTGAACGTAAGTGTGAACTGTTGTGTGACTCTATGATGAACTGGCGACTTGTTTAGGGCGTACCCCACCCCTGGCTCAATGTCAGATGGGACTAGCTCCATGTATTATTACTTTAATAATAATACATTTAATTAGATGAATGGATGTCAGTCAGTCAAGTTTTGAATGTAGTAGATCAAGAGGAAAATGATCCAACTAACCCCTGAGAGGTATAAATCAAATTATCCTGCACAACAAGGAGGTTAGATGAAGACCTTATGAAAGCGAGGTGAGGATAATGAGCTCGTTGTGGGCCGATGCTTTGCCTAATTGGCAGAGCAAGCCGCCGCAGGGAGGAACAAAGGAAACATTTAACACGTCGTAAATTCCTGTAATGTCCTGCTGAGGAGCCGTCGCTCCGGTTACACTTTCAACTTTTTCTGCCGACTCTAAATCAGCATTCGGGGAAAGAAGTCGACGCCTAGAATGCAGTAAAAGACAGATAGCAAACACGAATAAATAAGTACGTGCGTCCACGTACTTATTTTTCTACATCAAATGTTTGATGTAGGAAAATGATATTTAATGTTATTAATAATAATAATAATAATACATTTAATTTATAATAATAATAATGTGTTGTTACAACCACAGGGGAGAAAGCTCAAAGTGCTACAACGATGAAATATCTAGTGTTTCTTACTTCCTGTTACAGTATATAAATTAAGAGATCCAAAAAAAAAAAAAAGTTTGACGAATGCTTTTAGAAAATGATTGCTAGCACCAACATGCAACTCCTTTCTGCTGTGAGGATGTGGATGGATGGATGGATGGCTGGATGGATGGATGGATGGATGGATGGATAGATAGAGACAACTGTTGTTGTGAATTGGCGCTATATAAATAAAGACTGATTGATTGATTGATTGATTAATCCACCAGACAGATATTTTAAAGGTGACTAAAAATGAAGAGATACTATATATTAGGACATACTATATAATAGGATATATATATATATATATGTATGTATATATAGAAAAGGGAATAAGAGAGAGAGTCCTATCTCCAATGGTATATATAAAACTGCTCCTGATATGCATTAATTGTCCAACTATTGCACAAACTATTGTGTTTTTGTTTATTTGTGTACAGGATTGCGGTAAAACTGCAGGACCGATTTGCATGAAATTTTACCCAGGGTCGGATTTCGGCATATCCTAGAGTTGATTGGTGACGTTATGCGTTTTGTAGCATTTTAAATTAAAAAAATAAATAATAATAAGCTGTTTGGAGTAGTGACATCATGATGTGGCTACTGCAGCCTTTCATTCCTCTTATCTTTATTTTGGGGGGGTGGAACTTGGGGTTCAGTGGGCTGAACAGAGACACTGAAGTGGAAGGCGCAGGAGATGTGCGTCTACAGTGCATTTGAGAGTTTGTCGGAGTTGTCAGTAGATTCAGAGGCTGGCAGTAATGGGGAAATCTGCATGAATTTCCCCTAAACCTTGCGTACTGATGTGCCTTCTCTCTTTGATGTTTTATACTGGAGAGGCACAGGACATGATGAAGAGTAGGCTCAGAGATTGGTTTTAGCCTCTGGCAGAGGTTTGCGCTCTCCGGGCGCTTTTTCTAGTCAGAAATACTGTAATTGAGACTTGTATGGTTTCCCTTCCTCTTTTCGCAGACAGGAAAGCTTTGCAGCTGGACACTGTTAATACACAAGGTTCCTGCCTTCTCCCCCTGAAGCGCGCGGAGAAGTTCTACAGCGCCTCACTGAATTTCTTCCCAGACTTTTGTCCCTCAGGACAAATGATGCAGCATGTGTCTCGCTCGCCGAGAGGGTGATCAAGTGAGTGTAAGAGCGGTGGAGGGACGAGATGGAAAGATGGATGGAGAGAGAGTGATCTGGTCCCACAGTGTGCATCCTGAGAGACTCCTCGCTAGTGTGGAAGCGAGATACAACACCCACCTAGAAGTGTATACTGTGTGCAACAAAATTAGTTTACCATCAGCTGTGCTGCGGTTCTCATTCTGTCCCAGCCTATATCCAATATTTCTTCCATTTCCCTCCACCCAAAAAGGCGGCTCGGGGCAGTTTTACTGCACCACCCTGGGGAAGCTACTGTGGCCAGATCCAGAACACTTGGCTTCATTTGTATTGAATGTTTTATGGTTATGGACATACTATTTAAGTGTAGGAACAGTCTCTGAAGAATCCACCCACACACCACTATCCCCTGGTCTAATAATTACACCAGCATAGGAAAGGTAAGTGGGAAAGACGGAATAACCTATGCGAGGCATTTTCATCACGTTATGTAATGGTGATTGTGCTCTGTTGAGTGTTTATTCTGCAAGCGGTATGGATGGACTGTCAGGTTTTTTCTTACCCACTGACAGAAGATCACTTCCAACCCAATGAAACAATAGTCAGAGGCTGGGTTTTGGCAACATATCTGACTGACTGGGGTCAGGGGTACCACAGTACAATAAGACTACCTTTATAAAGGATTTATGAACGGTTTATAATTAGGTTATAAGTGGGCTGTAAACCCTTCATAAGTTATTAGTTAACGTTTATAAACAGCTTATAACACAGCTCTCAATTTGTCAATGTGGGTCATTATTTGGCAATATCCAGTTGGCAGTACAGATAAGTGGGCTCACTATTTGGCAAGCATCAGGTTTTTGATACCCTTCATATCTAGCGAGTTAAAAGCAGCTTATTAATTATTTGTAAAGTGTTTAGAGTTTAATTAGTAAACAACATACAAGCCATTTATAAATCCTTAATAAATGTTGTCAAGTGGTACCGACGGAGCTGCAGTGAAATTGAAACATACAGACAATTATAAAATGAGACAATATGTGTAACTGCAAAATTCTGTTTCATGTCATAAGTCAAACAGAATGATCCTTAGATTTATTGACTGATTTAGAGAGAGAGAGAGACAGAGAAAGAGAGAAAGAGAGAGAGAGAATATGAGAGAGTAGCCACAATGGCTGGCCACATGGTGGTGTCATGGTAAAACAGTCAGGGGTCAACAAGCTCCGATCACAAGCTTGAATGAGACACATTAAAATCCAGACCATTTTTGGATGTGGTCTGGTCCAAATACAATTCAACAGTGTATAAATTCAGCTTATGAGAATTGACAGAAAGAAATCTGTCTTGTTTTATGACTGAGCTCAGAAAAACTACATACATCTTTAGTTTTGGGTCATTCTGGGATGTTATCTTAGAGCATATTGCGGACTTCTAATATTTGGGTTGAGTCAGTATGAACAATTAATGCGTCACATTTAATTTGAGGAGTTCAATCAGGGGGGTGGCTTGTACAACACAGTGAATTTGGGGGCTTTTCAGGGGTAGACCCTTGCTGTCGAGGACAAGAGTATTGGTCTAGTTTAATGTGTGGAGAAAAAACCCTAAAAAAAACCTACAGTATTTAGAGGAGAGGGGAGATGCTAAATAGTTGGCTTGCTTGCTTGAAGGACAGGAAATGATTCTCACACAAAGCAAAATCAAACAGTGTTTGGAAGCTCATCAAATAAAGAATGGCATTAATGTTTGTGTGGCATCTATTTATTAACATATATAGACTTATAGACTTAAGATTCCGCTTCAATAATGGTGAAGCTTTGTGTTGAACTTTCCACTAATTCAACACGTGTGTATGTTTCGGCTCTATGATTCCAAAATACAAACATCACAGTGTGTTAATCTATTTGTCTGATCATGAGACATGAAAGATACAGAAAAATTTGCTTTCATACAATAAAAATTATAAAGATATTACCTTTAACGTATTTCTCGGTCCGCCTCAAACAACAGCGCCACCAGTGGCCGTCCCAGTGCAACCTGCCAGAACCAGAGGTTGCATCAGGAGCCCTGACCGATGAGGCCAAACAAATTGGAAACCTGCCGTTTACAAAAATGAAGAATTGAATCCAAATTCATGAATTTCCGCTTCACAACATTTTAAATCTGCAGCTATCAGTAATCCACACTTTACACTATATTTCAATAAACTGCTTTGTCTTTGTCTTAATACACATCTCACTAAATGTTGCCCTTTGGACGTGTTTGAAGCTCCTGTAACTCTGGATCCAAACAATGGTGGAGTGCTATTAACCATATCAGAACAGATGATCCCTTCAACAAAAAGTGACAAGAGGCAGCTGCTTCCTAACGACCCGGAGAGGCTGGGCGACTCTGACATTCTCGGCTCTGAAGGCTTTAGCTCTGGAAAACACAGCTGGGATGTGGAGGTGGGGGGTTACTGGGCTGCTCAAACCAAGAATCCAAAACATGAAAAGGGGGCCTGGGGCATTTCCATTATGCACTGGCCACAAATGGATGCATGAGATGACTCCAGAAAATGTTACATCTGGAAAAGTTGTATCTCACTATTCATTTCCCCAGAAGGTCAGAGTGCAGCTTGATTATGACCAAGGAATATTGTTATTTTATGACTTGGATAGGAAAACGCTTGTACACACCATCAAATACACCTTCAAAGGAAAGGTCTTTCCATTTTTTTGTGAGGATGCAAAGATTCTTGCGCGGAATTATCGGTTAGCATTTATCAGCACGGATAAAGAAAAGTTCTCAGAGTGACATGATGAAACCTCAACTATTCGTAGTAGTACCTATCTGCACACCTGGACTATCTCCACTCTAAATAGAACTAAATGCGTTTTTTATGTCCCTGCCAAAGGGATAATATGAGGTTAACCTCTTCCATCTGTGCAGGATAGAGTCGATCCACTTCTACTCAAAAACAACAGGACAGAATTCAGTGAAACTTCACATTTTGTAAAGGCACTAAAGGCAACGTGACATTTTTGTACTCACTTTGATTTCATTTTCACAAATTCCATATTTAAATGTAGCTGATTTTCATGTCAGTACTGGTAGAAAGTCAACCTGTACGGCACAATTTTACAGAGGAAGCTGAGTTAAATTCCTGATGACAGGTAGTAAAATACACATGGAAGTCCACACTTAGTACGTATGTCTACATTAACCTTTATTCCATTAGATGTATTATGGAGCACCGTGAAAATTTAAGTAAAAACAAACAAACAGTCTTACACTTACAAGCAAAAATTAAATACTCAAATTAGCATAAAGCCTATTAGCATAGCAAAGCTAAAAAAAAAACTCAAGAAATATTCTGTATCACATTTCCTTAAGAATCGAATGAAAGGTTATATAATAACCTTATAAAATAACAAAATGAAGTATTACCGTGTCCACTAGAGCGAGCAGCAGTAGATTAACAGACGTTTTCATAAATCTTTTATCTCAAATCTTTTCTCTTGGCGCTTTGCTACTACTTTCGGGTCAAGCGGTCATGTGACTTCGAAGATAAAACATTGTAATATGACAAATAAAACCAAATATTGGTCCTAACTTATACATTACCCAAATTACTTATAATACGCAAAGTGTTTTATACTTGCTTACGAAAACTTTTATCCACTGTTAGAAAATCGCGCGTATTAACTTCCGGTGTTGCCATGGCAACGTTGAAGCGCTGGTCGCCAGAGCGTCGTTTACCGCATATACGGCACAAATGTAGGATGTTTGCTGTGTCTCCCAAGGAGCTTTTTAAAGTTTTACAGCTCCTCATGTTAGTGAATATTTGCATCACAAACTGAATGTGTTTGAATGAAACGTACGAGAAACTAATAGACATCTTGATGAAATGTAGTTTTTGTGAGTAACCTATCATTATGGAAGGGCAATAGTAAATCACTGGAGTTTATATAATGTGTGTTATGCATGAATTTTCATTATCTATTGCATATTTTATTTTACAGGTACAGCAATCATTTCACCTAATATAGCAGCTGTTTTAAGGTTAAGTAGTTGTAGCTGAAATTAAAGGAAAAGATGGAAGAATGTTTTAAAGAGTAATTAAATAGACTCTCAACCCAAAAATTCTAACATTTGGCTGGACTACGATTTTTTAGGGCATGTTATTATAATCTTCACCTGAATGGGGGAGGTTTATCTTAAGCTAACTATGTGTACACATTTGCAACTTCCCTTTGAGGCTTATATAATTGATATAAGTTAACGTGTTCATGATTTAATAATCAGGCATATGCTGCCGTCACCGACAGCAATGGTATATCCCTGAAAAGCCCCCAGTCCCCTGCATTATACAAGCAATCCCCCTGATTGAACTCCTCAAATTGAATGTAGCGTTGTAAATAGCTCCCCCTAGTGAGTAAAATAGGAGCTATTAGAGTAAAATATGATACATACAATATAAATGTCCTTGAGTCGATTCCCATGCGACAAATTTGGACTTAATCCGGTAGGATTAGGAAGTCATGTCCGAAAAATAGTTGTTTTTTGTAGAAAAAAAAAAAGAAGCTCCCCCTGGTGGGTAAAATATTAATTATTGAAATAAAAAACTTAAATATCCTACATAGATATCGTTGAGTCAATTCATATGCTGCAAAATCGGACTAAATCAAACCAGCTATAGAAAAATGATTGCCCAGAAACGTTTGGAGATAAATACGAAGGAGTACCGGGGCCTGGTATTAAAAAAAAAATGAGAAGAGGAAGAGGGTTTTTTTCCACCACAATTATTATTTATCGAGAAAAACGTGGAAATGCTGAGAAGAAAAGTCAAACAATTTTGCATTTCTGGGGCCTCTTTCAGCGCACAGTTGTTCCGGGCGTCCTCCCAAGCACGCAAGGGACGTGATAAAGTAGTCCACTATTACTTTGGAGTCATTGTTTGTTCTGTAGGAATAAAACCGTCGATACAGCCACTGATGGCGACGCCGCGTGGCTCCAGCTCGTCATACCAATCAATATCTCACAAGGGATCCGTGTCGGAGGCGCCGGGGGGACATGATTAGTCTTTCAGCTTTTTTTTTCTTCACATATTGACGATTACACAATGAAGGATTTTAATCAAAGTGATTCCATCCTTTTAGCTCCCTTATTTCTGATCAGCTACAGATCTTGCACTGAAGCAACGACTCCTGTGACGACTGTCTCAGTGGCTACGGTCGTAAAAAAGCCGGAAAAACAAACACGCAGCTCTTTGTCAGTGTTGATTTGAAACCCGCGTTCTGACTGATACTTCCGCCTGCAGAGTTTGCACACATAGCACAGGGATGAATCACTGTGAGGCAGCGTCTAACGTCTCCGGTGGACTGCCATCATCACTCGCTCTCCTCCGTCCGTGAGCCCCCCCGACACGCTCGCACATGAGCCCCCCGATCCCCACACTGATACTGAACCTCAGCGGTATTACAGCTGGAATGCCCGCTATGTTATTTCAACTAATGAAAGAATGAAGAGAAATAAACAGAGGGTCCAAATGGGAAGAGGAAAGCAGACCGAGGAAAAGGAGGAAACGGAGCGATATAGGGGTGAACAGGTATCTTTCATTAAAGTCCGGTTTTTCTCAGGGCTTAGGAATCAGACTGACTTAAAATTTCTTCAATGGGGTTTTGAAAATTTCCTTTCCCCTGATTTTCAAACACAAAATTGAAAGAAAATCTACTTTAGTTAAGTGGAGAAAGAGAAGCAGCGCCTTTAAATGTCCTCATGTCAAAATTATTTCTTTGTATATTTGATCTGATTGTGACATTTTATTTTATTTTACTGTTTTAGAAACACTGAATCGACCATAAAGGGAGAAATTAATTTGGTAAAGCACGTTTTTAAAAGTACGAGAAAAAAAAAATCAGACTTTCATCATGAAATTTTGCATTTCACGAAAAATAGTCAATTCTGACAATATTAGCTTAACCTTTTGGTAAAGCATTTTCTTTTAAAAACTTTTTGACTCTTATTAGAATCTTTCGGCTAGTAAGTCCTCAGATGCTTTAAGATACCTAAAAAAAAATCTTACTTATCAAATCGGACGTTCTCCTCTAACGCCTCCTCCCTGGTGGCCCCTCTGACCCGGGGCATCCCCCAGGGCTCTATCCTTGGTCCCTTACCCTGAAGCATATACAACACTGCCACTGGGTCCGATTATAACCAGGTTCAGTGAAAATGGCAGTAATTTTTCAAACACAAATGGAGACTTAAAAAAAATAGTTTCCTCCTCGGTGGCCCCTTTGACACATGGTGTCCCCCAGGGCTCCATCGGTGGCCCCTTACGACTTAGTATATAGTTGCCGCCACTGGGTCAGCTTACAAACAAGTTCAATCAAGTGGAGCACATTTGTCAGAAAGAAAAAGAAACGTAAAATATGCGTCAGCCATCTCTTATAGGAATAATTTCCACCAAGTGAAATATGATCACAATCATGCTAATTTTAGCGCCATGGGGAATAAAATCCCTCTCCTACCATTATTGTATTCCTTTTTTTTCAACCTTTATCCCTACAAGTCCTTCTTCTTCTATGAACTGTTGCTTTCCCTCAAAGGAATGATGGCAAACAAGCACGTCCAACTGTTTTAACTCACAATCCCACTGGAACCATCGATCGTCGGATTCTCGCCGTTCGGCCCCCATGCGTGGGTGACGTCAGATGACATTTTTTACCAGAAAGCAGCGCCGTTCTTCCACTCTGATGAAATAAACACATGAATCAGGGGATTTCAAACAGGGGATGTTTTTTGTTTTTTTCTTAAATAACTGTGCTGATTAGTTTTGGAAGATTAGAAAGAGAAACGATCTCATTTAACACCGCGGATTTTACATTTCACGGACGGAAAAAGTCATAACAAATCTGTTTCCGTGTTTACATCCTTGCGCAGGTCGAACGCGAGAAGTTGAAAAGGGATTCAGGATTGGAGAAATGAAAGATGATGCATCTCCTGGCGATGGCGACGATAACTGGGATCTGAATCTGAGCCAAAACGGTGGGTGTGTATCGAGTTAAGATATAATTATGGAGATAAAACGGAGACAAACAGAATAATAAGACAAATGGGCCCCGGGCTTTGAGACACAAGACATACATTAATTGTGTGTTTGGATCAGGACCTGTAGTTTGATTTGGCTTGGCTTCTGAGGAAAGAAGACTCTGTGTGTGTGTGTGTGTGTGTGTGTGTGTGTGTGTGTGTGTGTGTGTGTGTGTTAGAGTGTATATGTTACTACTGGTGGAAAAAAAGCATGAAATGTTCTGAGGATGTCATCAGAAACCAGAAGGACGCACAGCATGAGCGAACCGAAATTAGCGTGGTGTACAAAATAATGTCTAGAAGAAAAAAAAGAACACACACACACACACGCACACACATGGAAGCGCACATGTGCACCGCAACGGCTGTTTTTCCATCTGCTCCTTGTTTTTGGGTCTCTTTTGGTCACTTTTTGCTAATGTTACTGTGGTCTGGATATCTTCAAGGAACAAGTATATAATGTTGTCATTTCTCTCTCTCTCTCTCTCTGTCTGTCTCCCTCTCTCTCTCTCGCTCTCTCAGGGTTTATTTTTTGTTTAGCATTTATGTTGCATTGGAGGCAATCATTGAAGAATTTGAGTAGCACGTGTCTTCAGCAATCATAATCATGAAATCCCTCTTGGTTTTTGCAAACACACGTACACACACACGTACACACACACACACACACAAACACATGCGCCTGATTGCTATGCAGTCTGGTCTGTATAATGTTATGGATGCAGATTGAATGTGTCAGTCGGGACCTCACAGGAGGATGTTGGAAGCGATGGTGACTGAGTGAAGGTGAAAAAGAAGGAAGGAAAAGGAAGTTTGCTTTTAACGGGGGACTGAAGCACAAGGTTAAATGTGCACTGGGTAAAATGAGGTAGGGTTTGAATAGCTGTCCCTATTTTCATAACAAATCGTTCGGTTGAAGCTCCTCTTCCTCTCCCCAACACACACACACACAGACTGGCGTTGGCCAGCCTAGATGGTCAAGTGCTGTGATTAAGTGCTGTCTAGTTTTCTCTCGCTCTCTAAGCCCCCTGAGAACAGATCAATACTCTCTCAGCATCAAGTTACTGCTAATGTCCTCATGATTTTAACCAGGCAGTGTGTGTGTTGTCAGTGGGTGTGTGTGCATCTATCTCCACACTGTGACCAAAGTCAGAATTATCATAAAATGTCAGCGAAGGCCATAAGAAGAGTTAAAACTGCAGGTAAATCATAAAGCCCGGAGTCACAGCGCCTCCTGAGGACATTTATTAGAACTGCAGCTTTTATTAGATGATGCATTTCCTTTTTATATCAGAGACAAGAGGAAGGTGTAAAAAGAAGGCCTTATTTCACATGAACATTTATGTTTACACAACAACAACACAGTATATGTCAGTCCTGCTGAGTCAGCAGGTCGGCATCAACAACAAGGCCCAGACACCAAAGGTTTAGCCCCTAAAAGTCCTTAATCCCCCTGCGTTGTACAAGCAATCCACACGATCGAAGTCCTCATATTAAAGGTGAAGTGTGAAAAAATGTCACAGAATAAAACAATTTTAAGGAAAAGGAAGAAGCTCCACGAAGAGAGTAAAATATGATGTGTACAATATAGATCTCTTTAAGTCAGTTCATAGGCACCACATTTGGGCTAAATCCAAATTAAAGAAGTTATTTTTGAAAAAACTATCTTTTGTCCAAAAAAAATAAATAAAAAATCCTCCTGATGAGTAATATATGAACTCCCCAATGTTTACATGATAAATCTGTAAAATTCGATTCATACGCTCCAAATTTGGACTTTATTGACTTGAAGTTGTCGAGGAATTATGGCCCGAAAACTAACCTAACCTAATGCTCCCCCTAAGCCCGGATAAATGGGGAGGGGTTGTGTCCGGCCTGAAAATCAATACGCAGAACACAAAACTTATTCCCAAAACTGGCCATGTCTGGTACAATTACCCAGAAGGGTACCGACCTACGGATGAAAGGAGGCGATCGCCGCTGTGGCGGCCCCAAAAGGGAGAA
>VRLP01005776.1:0-33700 GCA_009660295.1 Lophius piscatorius
ACACATATTGCACATGACACATATTGCACATGACACATATTGCACATAACACATAATACACATGACACATATTGCACATAACACACATTGCACATAACACATATTACACATGACACATATTGCACATGACACATATTGCACATAACAGACATTGCACATAACACATATTACACATAACACATATTGCACATAACACATATTGCACATGACAAATACTGCACATGACACATATTGCACATAACACACATTGCACATAACACATATTACACATGACACATATTACACATAACACATATTGCACATGACACATATTGCACATAACACATATTGCACATGACACATATTACACATAACACATATTGCACATGACACACATTGCACATAACACATATTGCACATGACACATATTGCACATAACACATATTGCACATGACACATATTGCACATGACACATATTGCACATAACACACATTGCACATGAAAAATATTGCACATGACACATATTGCACATAACACATAATACACATGACACATATTGCACATAACACACATTGCACATAACACATATTACACATGACACACATTGCACATGACACATATTGCACATAACAGACATTGCAAATAACACATATTACACATAACACATATTGCAAATAACACATATTGCACATGACAAATATTGCACATGACACATATTGCACATAACACACATTGCACATAACACATATTACACATGACACATATTGTACATGACACATATTGCACATAACACACATTGCACATAACACATATTACACATAACACATATTGCACATGACACATATTGCACATAACACACATTGCACATAACACATATTACACATAACACATAATACACATGACATATTACACATAACACACATTGCACATGGAACATATTACACATGACACATATTGCACATGACACATATTGCACATAACACACATTGTACATGACACATATTACACATGACACATATTGCACATAACACATATTACACATAACACACATTGCACATGGAACATATTACACATAACACTCATTCCCCACAGCATCAGGCAGCCTCGTTGAAAAGTTTGATGGTAGTCGGAACAAACGATTGTTAAAAGCGTTGAGATGCAGCGGAGAACTCCCGACAGAACGCTCTGACTCTACACAGGAAGTAGTGTCTCTGTTTTAGACGAGGGAAAAGACTTTCAACCTGGACTTGAAGGTGTCGTCCGGGCGAACCTGTACCAGCAGAACTGACTGATATGTGTTCCACGAATGAGCAGAGGACCAGGATCCCCCACTGATCTCAGGTCCAGAACCATCTCCTTGGTCTTGATCGCAGGAATGAGGACGGCGTTCAAACCGATGATCGTGTCTGTTTGTATGAGGTGTAAAAAGACAACCCCGCCTGTCTGTGAGGATGGATCTGGGTTCTGAACGAGGTTTGTGGATTCTGACCTGCTGACTGCTGGCTAGAGTTCATCAAAAGCACGGGCGGATCTAATGGGGTGCCATAGGGTGGCAGTTGCCCCCCCTAGAAGACTTCTTGACCCCCGTCCGCGGAGACCGGAGATTTAAAGAGACCGCTGGCTGCATAAGCCCCCTGTTCCCGTCTGAAGGATTGATTCCCACATCTAAGATGAAGGCTGCGTCTCAAACTGTGTACCTGTCGGAGTCTTCCTCGGGGCTGGAGCCCGTCCCAGCTGATGCAGCATGCATCATTTATATGCTTTTGTTCTGCATCCTGGGGAACAGGGGGGGGGATACGTCATTTACATTTCATAGTTTTGAGGATGAGTCACTTCCTGTTCTGCTGAGTACGGGACAACGTTCCACCTTATCAACACCACATCGACTCAAAATGTTTTTATTTAATGGAATAATAATTATCCATTTATCCGTAACTTGTCCTCCTGATCTGGACCCCATTGGGCCGGAGCCTCTCCCAGCTGATGTTGGGCAAGAACCGGGCTACACCGGTTCATCGTAGCCCCAACACATGGATCCCTTTGACTCCTCCCACAGTTTTTTTGGTCAATGTGAGGAGTCTAGAAGTAACCCACAAGTTCTGGAACATGGATTAGTCCAGGTTCCAAGGTGGGTTTGAATCCATAACCTTCTTTCTGTGAGGCAGCAGTGCGAGCCGATATATAACATGTAGAAGAAGAAGCATCATACATCTAGAGTCTACAGAGTCCAGTCCAAACATCCTGTTTGGTTTTGACCCGTGTAAACGTCAGGAGCGGTCCAAACGACACCACGCCTGTTTCCAATCCAGAGCCAGACACGCTTTCAAACAAACCTCGTTTTTGTCGCGTCCTTGCCAAGTCGCACAAATCCTAAAATGTATCTTCACACCCAGTGAGTCTGACGTCTGAGACACGCTGTTTGGAAAAGCTGAGGTTCTGCAGCGCCGGCGTTTATGTTCTGTCGGCGGACGGCGGTCAATTCAAGCTAAATGCTCCTCCGTTCCCAGGAGAGGAAAAACGCCATTTGACCCATTTTCCTCTCATGTGAACATGATGAAGAGCTGGTGGCAGGAAGCGGCGGCGGATCTTTGAGTCGGGGTTTGGCGGCGTCTTCTCTTTTGACGGCCAACAGACACGCGGGAGCGTCAAGGTGCGCGGCGTGCAGACGGCGCTCCGAGAAACCGGGTCTTCATTATTTATTAGGCTACAAAATGAATGTGCAAGACGGGGGTTAGTCATCCATGAGAGGGGGGGTGGGGGGGTGGGGGGGTGGGGGGGGTGGGGGGTACTTCCTTGTTTGCCAGGGATGCAGGTTAGAGCACCGGCCATGATTAAGTGCAAAAGAGAGAGAGAGAGAGAGAGAGAGAGAGACAGTGTGACAGGCCAAATATAGACCACCAGATAGAGTTGTTCATTTTCAAGATGGCACGCCATCCTTTACCCCACCCCCCCCACCAGAATCGACCGTTTCAGGTCCCACGTCATCTCTAACCGGGCCCTCTCATTCTCTCGCCCCACATTCTTTCTCTTCTTCGGGCCCATTGTAGCGGCTCAGAGACGGATCCGGCTTTGATTCCACTTCTTCTATTCAAGGCTCTTCTTCTTCTTTTCTTTTTTTTTATTACACTTTCATGAGCAATTTCCCATTATCCCCGCTCCGGCCTTAAAGGCTCAATAAACGCCGTTTGACTTCTCTCTCCTCTGGATGGAGAAAAATGGGGACAAGAAAGCAGTTTTTTTCTTTACAGGATGATTCAATTCATTTTCATTCTTAACCTCTTGATGGCGATGAAATTGCAATTCTTCACAAACTTTAAATTCATTCCTCCTAATAATAAACTCAGATGGACGCCCACTTTATTGAAAACCTTTAAATGTGAATAAAAGCAACATTCAGTCATTCGTTCTAGTCTTTTTTAGTTTCACATTCATTTTCTGGCTAACGTCTCAACTTCTAAGATAATGTTGTCTTAATAATGAAAATGTTTTATTAAATAATCAAGCTGTTTTTTTCAGGCATAACTTCCTATTCGTTTATCCGATTCAGACTTAATTAGGTGAATATAGTCCTTAAATATCCGAGGAGATCTATCTTGTAAATATCATACTTTACTCGTCTGTGGAATGCCCTCCCTGACCATGTGAGGGCTCCACAGACGACTGACACATTTAAAAAAGGACTTAAAACTTTCCTTTTTAGCAGAACCTATAACTTTAATTAACATTGCTGCTTTTATTGATGCTTTGATCTGCTTTAGCTTTGTAGCACTTTGAGATTTGATCCAAATGTAAAGTGCGTTATAAATTAAATGTATTATTATTATTATTATTACTTAGTTGAGATTTTTTATGAAAACAAGTTTTCCAGACGTAACTCTATTGAAACTATTTCATGGATCATTTTCAAACTTAGACCTTTAGGTGAGGAAGAACTGGATTGATTTTGGAAAAGGTGGGTTGGATATTTCTGACACCAGGGGGAGCTTTCCATCTCGATCTATCTTGTAAATATTACATTTTATTCTAATTATTCACATTTTACCGACTGGGAGAGAATTTTTACAGGACAGGACATAACGTCCTCATCGTTTATACAATTTAAATCAAATTTGTTGAATATGGTCTTGATATAAATGAGATTTATCTCGTAAATATCATACTTTACTTTAGTAGTTCATATTTTACTCACTTACTTTAGCTTTTTGTGAAAAAAAAATACTGTTTTTCCAAATGTAACTCTAAAACTATTTCATTGATCATTTTCAAACTTTCAAACTTTAAAACTCCACAGACCTTTAGGTGAGGAAGAACTGGATTTATTTTGGGAAACGGGGCAGTGTATTTCTGACACCAGGGGGAGCTTTATCTCCAAATGTTTTGGACCCATCGTTTCTCAACCATCAGCCCTATTTAGTCCAAATTTTCTGCAAATTGCTCGACTTGAGGAGATCTATCTTGGAAATATAAGATTTTACCCTAATAGTTCCCATTTTACTCACTCAAGAGATTTTTTTATACCAATAATATAAAAAAACATGTCCGGTTTTCTCCACTAAAAGGGGACCCCCCAGAGTCACTTAATATATTCTCCAATGGAAGCACAATCCACCCTTTGGAACTGTTGATCCAATAGAGAATAGAAAACATTATTAGCTTTTTGCCACTAAAAGGACTCCCCAGAGGGAACCTCATTATGTTTTTTCCATTAAAAGAACAACCCAGAGGACATTTTATAACATTTCTCCATGAGATGTTGACCCCATATTAAACTTTTTTTGAAATTTCCAACACTTGACGGGCCTCCTAGAGGGCACTTCATCGTGTTTTCTCCATTGCAAACTCAGATTAGAAGAAACTTCATCACATTCTTTCCAATGAAAGGTGACCCTATCCTGTTGCCTCAGCTGGAAGCGGACCCCCCTGAGAGCATCTTATCATGTTTTTTCCACTGGAAACACAACCTTTTGTGATGTTTTCTAAATTTTTTCCACTAGTGAACTATCAGATTTTCTCCATGGGAGGGTCACCATGAAGAGCCCCATATAACGTTTTTTGCATTGTAAGCACAACCTATGGGTCACCTTCACATTTTCTCCACTTGGTGGAGGATGATTATCATGTTCTCTCCACTGTGAGGGAGCTTTACATTTCTCCACTTGAAGGTGACCCCAGAGGAAACTTTAATCATTAACCTAAACTGCAAGAACAACCTAATGGGCACTTTGTGTTTTCTCCGCTGGAGGGGTTACCTACAAGGCATGATGGCAATTTCTTAGTTGTAATGAAATTTTATATTTTCTTCACAATAAGTGTAATCTAAAAACGACGTTATCACACTTTCTCCACCGTAAAGACACTCTTTGTACATTTTGTATTTTTCTTGGCTTGGAGGGGCACCATAAGGGGCACTTAGTTTTATTTCTTCCAATGAAATGGCACCCTAAGGAGTACTTTATCTCTAATATGAGACCCTTTGTCAGTATTGTCAAATCTTGGGCCCCTGGGGGGGGGGGGGGGGGGGGGGGGGTTTCTGAATCCATCAAATAACAAACACTGTCTCTTAGCAACCGCTTTCTCTTTGCTTTAAGCTCCTTTGCTGTATCTAACAGCCACCGTCGTGTATTATGACTTGACCTTGGCGGGGGTCCGTATCTTTATCGCCTCTAACCAAATAGAGCTAGAAAAAATAAATAAATATCGGAGAAAATACTTGTTTTCTGCTGTCGCGTTTGATTTATGCTGCTTATTCGTCTGTCTCACACAAACCTCGAGGCCATAAATTTTAAATTTGTGGGCCACCACTGTGATGAAACCTCCGCTGATCTGAGCTCTTCTACAAGGTCAGGCTCTCCCGCCGCCATCACGCCACACAGGAAGGAGAATTTCACCGCGGCAGAACACATTCTACACCCAGGGGCTTTATAAGGGAGAAAAGCTTGCATCAAGAGTCCAAACGTATCAGAACCATCTTGTTGGATCATCATCGGATCTCGCCCGGAACCTTTGATGTCGATCTCACCTGTTCGTCATTTCTGGAAAAGAGGTTTTGCATAAACGAACATCGTGTTCATATTGTAAAAACGGCGGGTGGAGAAAATTACAGCCAGAGGCCTAAAAGTCACATTCCATGATGGTTTGGACTTTCCCCTTCCTTCCCTCTCAATCATCTCGGTCCGAAGCTTCCCGAGTTTCTCTCCTCCCGCTGATGCAACCCCCTCCTCCTGTTTCCTCTTCCTCCAGCCTCCCTCACAGTTTCTGACTTGGTTTCTCACTCCCTCGCCTCGCCTCGCATCTCATCCTCCTTCTAGCTCATTCCGCCCCCCCCCCCCTCCTCCCCTCCTCTTCCTCTCAGCCGTCAGCGTGGGAGTAAAAAGGATTAACGGAACCGAGAGAGGGAGCAAAGCACTAAATGATGGTATTGAATTCTGGCTAAGTAAATTTGGGCTTCTCACGCCGAGTGAGAAGTGAAGTCGCTGGCAGATCCATTTCTAGCACATCTAACATGATAACGCCGCATAATGAACCGGTTTCAGAGTGACAGCTTTATTATCCAAAGCCCCCCCGCTATTCAGACTTAGAGCGCTCTTAAGCTCCCAAAAAAAAAAAAAAGGCAAATGAAGGAATCTGGATTCTTTTCTTTTAAAGCACTGGCTCCAAATTGGGGCTTAATTAAGACCATTTCCCTTTTAAATAACAACGATTATTACAAAGAGTTGGTCATCAAAGGTCTTCATTCACTGACGTTTAAAGAAAGGAGAGGGGAATACCTTAAATTCTGCAACAAGTTGGTCAAAAAATAAGTCGAGATTTCTTAAACTCAACGTTTAATGCAATTAAATTCATTTAAAATATATTTTATATACATATATATATATTTTCTCTATATACCAGGTAGTTTATGGATGTTTTTCTTAAGCTTAACTTGGCAAATGCATCCGCTTTTTTATAAGCAGCTCTCTACATGACATTAAAGGTGCAGTGCGTAAAGTATTGAGTAATTTATAACTACGGGTTTTGTTCGTGTTTAATTGGCTCAAAATAATAATTCTTTATAGGTCGACATAGAAAAAGTCCTTTATATCCTTAAAGGGAGCCAATCCTCTATTATAAGCCTCTATTAGAGACCCTTTGATCACAAAAAAAGTCTGATCGGTAAAGACTAGCTAACCGTCGCTCATCATCTGTGTAATAAATCATATACGTAATTAGTCTTAAAAAACTAGTTTTGGAACGTTTTCTTTCTTGTTGAGGACATTAAAGGTTTTTAAGACAATCCTAAAAAGTAATGGACATAAATGTCCACAGTGGTCCCGCCGGATCCACGGTCCGTCCAAGTTGGCTGAAGAAGAAAAAAAGATGGAAGAAATCTAAGCTGAGCCTCAGAAGAACAGCGGCGGAGAAAAGAGATGAAGACAGAATGATCTAATAGGGAAAGAAATGAAAAGTCTAGACTAGAATAAGAGACAGACGTACTCCGGACTACAAGCCAATCAATCATCAGGCATAACGAGACATAGATGATGAGGATAAGATGAAGGTAGGTCGTGAAGAGTGCATTAGTTAATGTGCAAAGTCAAACCAAAACTAGTCATAATAAAAACACAAACGATGTGACAAAAACATACTTCAGACTTTTATTCGTACAGAAGATGTTTGTTTGTTTGTTTGTTTGTTTGTTTGTTTGTTTGTTAAGATCTAGCCCCTTAACAGGATGTTAATACAAAACATACATTCATACTAATCGCAATTCAGTCACACGATTTATACATTTAAATAAAACAAACTCAAGAACAATAAATCAGCTCCAACTGAAATTCTTACAGCTCTTAAAAATAATGTGATTATTTTACCCAGAAATAGGCGTGGCTCACCAAACAACACTTATTTACCACTGGAATTCTTTTTTAAACTGTTAATATTATTTACTCTTTGCTCTTTTTTTAATGATATGAATTGTTTTGGGTTCGGCTTTCTGTAAAGCAAAACAACTTCCTGCTTTGTTGAATAATTATCTGTATCCGTGCTGAATAACCCACCCTTATGGGGGTCAAACCCAGCAAGATGGGGGTCAACCCAGCAACATGGGGGTCAACCCAGCCACATGGGGGTCAACCCAGCCACATTGGGGTCAAAACCAGCCACATGTGGGTCATAACCAGCCGCATGGGGGTCAACCCAGCCACATGTGGGTCATAACCAGCCGCATGGGGGTCAACCCAAAGACATGGGTGTCAACCAAGCAACATTGGGATCAAATCCAGCCACATGGGGTCATACCCGGCGACCTGGGGGTCAACCTAGCTACATGTGGGTCACAAGTCAATGTACTTCTAGTGCCGGTTCCAAGTCCGGATAAATGGGACGGGTTGCGTCAGGCAGGACATCGTACGTAAAACCTACGCCAAACCAATATGCGTAACGAGATGATCCGAAAGAAGAAAAAGATTTGTGTTGAAGGATAATCTTTTGTAAACTTTAGGAGGGTTATTTGTCGTTGGGTCATTCTTTAGGAACCCCATCAACAAAAACAGAAATCTGTTTCTGACCTCAAACCAACAGAAAGACTTTTTTTTGATGTGAAGCATCAGGACAGAGAAATCCGTGTTTGAGACGACCGTTTTCCTTCGCCGTTGTGTTTACTGGAAACAACCAGAGAAAAGAGCAGAAAGGTGGCGAGCGCCGGCTGACTGTGAATCATTCTGAGATCGGTCTCAGAACAGCAGATGGTGGAGTCGTTGAGGGAACACTCTCCAAAACATCTGTGGCCCCATCAAATAAACGCAAAGATAAGCTGTGAATGAAGCGGCGTAAACGGCTGAATACGTCACGGCGCCTGAGATACGACCGACTCCGCAGGCACCAAACAATACGTGTCGTATTTGTTTGCCAAAACCTTTCACACATCATTAACGCGAGTCGCGGTTGTTTTTTATCTGAGGGTTTTAACCGAGACTCTTTATTCAGCCGCTCTGCTGTTTCTTAGAAAACACGAGAAATGTTGAGATTTCTGGCTTAGAAGACGGAAGAATTCCCCCCGATGATGGAAGTTAAAACGCGTAAAGATGGATTCATTATATTTAAGACGACTGCGTTGATTCTGGGAAAGTTCGGTTGTTTATTTCCAACACTAACAGGAGCTTTTCCTCAAAAATGTCCCTTAAATTCTCATCCGTTTCTCTGATTTTGTCCAAATTCGGTGCCTAAGAATCAAGTCAAAAAAATACATAACAGGTAAATATATTATTTCACTCCAGTAATTCATATTTTACACACCAGGGGGAGCTTTTTTTAAAATTTTTGCTTTATGAAAAACACATTTTCCGGACATAACTCTAAAAATATGTCATGGATAATTTGCAAATTTTATACCTAAATAAATCTTAGTGCGAGGAAGAACTGGTTTGAATTTTGGGAAAGGTTTTTTGTAGAGTTCTGACACTTTTTGGGCCATAATTTCTCAAGCGTTGAAGAATGTGACTGAACCTGTTTATAATGTGACCCAGTTGCAGCTTGTATAAACTAAAAAGTAAGGGACCAAGGATGGAGCCCTGGGGGACACCACAGGTCAAAGCGGCCACCGAAGTGGAGGCATAAACCAAGAAGCTTCTATTTGATTTGAGTAACTTATTTTTCAAATTAAAGCCTGTGAGGACTAATTTATGTAACTTGATAAAACCTAAAATGTGTAATAAAGGTCAAATAGTTTTCTAGAAACATTCACTAAAGAACTTAAAGGTTGAACTCATTTATTTAAAATCGACTATTTTCCATGAAATACAACGTTTTTGTTCTTTTTTAAATGATGTGTCATTTTATTAAAGTAATAATTACCCCAAGAAAAACACGCAAAAAACAACAACAACCTTTTCCATAATATTAAAGAACATTAAATGGTTAATGCAATAAAAGTGCTTGGGAGAAGAAGGAGGAGAAGAAGAAGAAGAAAAAGAAGAAGAAGAAGAAGAAGAAGAACAGCGAACAGATGGGTTTCATGACCCCGTGTCTCCGAGGGGAGAGTTTTTTAGATATCTCTGTATTTCCCGCCATTAATTATCGGTGGAATGTTGATATTCTTAAACGGTAATGGTAATTAGTTCCACTCCACGGCTCCGGCATACAGGAACAGATTCCCCTCCAGAGCTTCAGCAAACAGGAACGAGACCTCTGTGGGTCTGGACCATGAAGGCCCATTATTTACAGCTTCCATCTATGGGTAGAAAAGTTCTCAGAACCCGATCGATCGGCGCCGGGAGTTCTAGTTTGACGTCATCAGCGTAATCTACTGCAAACATGAAAACCAGGAAACACCAGAAAACCCAAAACTCGTTATTCTTTCCACCAGTAAGGACAAAATAAGCTGCTGAGGAACACCCCCAAAACAACCTTCATCACAACGGACCTAATGTCTGTGTAGCTTCTCCTTCATCTCTCGTGCGAGAGGCTTCATCAGTTCTGAACCGAAGAAGCCTCTTGGACGAGATATGAAACGTCCTTCAAGCCAAAACAGAAGTCCAGTCTCTTCCGATTAAACCCACGTGGAATGAACTTTATCCCAGACAAGATGCTAACGCTAGCAGAGCGGCTAAAGCTAATGATAGTGCGTCGATAACTCAAAAACTGTTTTGTTCGGATTGTTTTATAATTTGAGACCCAGGTAGACTTTAGTGTGAGGAAGAACTGGAGTAATTTTGGGAAAGGCAAATGGTATATTTCTGACACTAGGGGTAATTTTATCCCAAATGTTTTCAGACCGTAATTTTTCAGCCATCGGTCGGATTTCGTCCAAATTTGCCGCCTATAAATCGACTCTCGTGGATTTGTCTCGTAAAAGTCATATTTTACAATAACAGTTTATATTTTACTCACTAGGGGGCGCTTCTGTACGAATCACACTGTTTTTTGGACATAACTTTCTAAGTGTTTGTCCGTTTTAGTCCAATTTTGGTGAATTGATTGGCGGAGATCTAACTTGAATATATAGTATATTATACCACTAGTTCATATTCTACCCACTAGGGGGAGATTTAAAGAAAAGAACGGTTTTCCCGTCATCTTCCCATTAGCGTCAAACATAGAGGCAGGTTGGGAAAGACGAAGAACATTGATATAACACCGATGAAGATAAATCCCGACTCGTCTGAGGACGTCTAGATGTTGGAAGTTACGTGTCGGAAGCTCCGCCTACAAATTTCTCAGGTATCGTGTATTTCCTGCAGCCCAGGATTGTTTGTGCAGCGAAACACGACCACAGCTAAATCCGATGCTACATTATTTGTTGTGACATTTCTTTTTTCACTTTAAGTTGAAAAAAAAGAGCAAACAGCTCAGCTCTGCATCGTCTCCTCTTCCTCTCTCCTCTATACTCATTTCATTTTTACATTATACATGCAAACTTCTGCTTTCCACAATAAAGACGCCGGCCCACTCTCTGGTCGTCATGATATTCATGAGGAAGAGTTCAGAGGTAAAGATCAAGGAGAGCATCTTCTCCACAGCTCCTAATTACGGCTGCGGGAAAAAATATTCCAGCTTTGGCTTTTGCATCTGGAACGTGTCTCGCTCGGGCGCCTGCTGTTCTTCGTCAGATACTTTTTTACCCTTTGCTCGTTATCGCTGCGTGATATCTGCGATAACGACGGGCGTTCACCCCCCTCCCTCGCTGCGTCTCCGTCCGGAGGTTAGGTTCCCTAGAAAGTGTTGACGTCCCGCTTCAGCGCAACACTGGGAAGAACGTTGAAGGCCGCGTCGACACACGTCTGTCAGAAACCGTTTTATTGTTAAAATTATCGCAACGAGGCGATAAAAAAAAAAAAAAAAACGGATTCCGGAATGAAGTTGCTCATTAAGGTTTTGTCCTATTTAAATATGATTTTTTCAGGGTAATGAGCTTTTTTTTATGTCACCAGAAGTTTTCAACCAGCTGTTTGAACCTGTTCTTCTCATTGGTCGATTATATCTCCGAACAGTCGGAGGTATTATGGAATTATCATTGCGACCGCCGCGGCTGCTTTACGTTAGCGCGATAACTCCAAAACTATATCATAGATCATTTGCAAAGTTTAGACCCACATAGCCCTCAGTGTGAGGAAGAACTGGAGGGATATTTTGGGAAAGGTTGTAGATATATGACAAAGGCGGAGCTTTATCCGTAAAATTTTCAGGACATAAGTTCCAAACCATTCGATCAAAATCGGTCCAAATTTGTTACATTCGCATCGAATCGAACGTGTTGTATTTTACTCAAAGAGTTCGTATTTTACCCACTAGGGGGAGTTTTTTATGAAAGAACGCTGTTTTCCGGACATAACTCAAAGAATATTTCATGGATCACTTTCAAATTTCATTTCTTAATAGACGTTAGTGTGAGGAAGAACTGGGTTGATTTTAGCAATTATAGGTAGAACATTAGCAACACTAGGGGGATTTTTATCAGCAAACTTTTTTAGGCAATAAATTCCAAAGTATTGTCCAATTTAGTCCAAATTTGGTGACTTAAGAGATCTAACTTCTAAATGTCATATTTTACTCTAAAAGTTCACATTTCTGTCACTAGGGGGTTAAACCCTTACTGTTGGTGACGACAGCTTAGGTCTAGTTTAGGTTAGGTCTGATTTTTTTAATCCCCCTGATTGAACTCCTCAAACTAAATAAATACGAAATATTAGTGTAAAATTTGAAAATGATCCATGAAATAGTTTTTGAGTTATCGTGTCGAGACAAAGGATCCGGCTTGTTATCATCATCCTCTTCATGATATTCAAATGAATCATTATTATTTTAATTATTTTCTACGTCACGTGTCTGACGCTCGCCGAGGACGTGGGTTGATTCACGCCAAAATAATCATATGCAACATTTAGGGACCACAAACTTTTACAGTTACCCTCAAATCTGATCCTTTACGGGTCGGCAGCAGGAATCCCTGGTGATTGTGGAGGCGGGCTCAACTCAGAACCACAAGATCATCACTTCAAATAAAACTATTCCAATCATTCTCACACTGCATCGACGCGTCCAGCCTTCCTGCGGCGTTTGGATGAGGCTTCAGCCGCGCCTGCAGTACCCTCCTCTCTCACCAGGGGGCCACATAGTGCTTCACTAAAACCCCTTTGTTTTTTCCCTCCTCTTCTTCCCATAAGTCAGATAACGGCGGCGTTGAAAACAGAGCTCTCCTCCCATCGGCTGCTCTGTAAACGTATGGCTGCATGTGGCGCCGGAGATTTGGACGTATATACGTTTCAAAGATTCAGCCGGACCCTCTGGAGACGGAGAGACGGACCCCTCTGCTGCCTCACGACGCTCGCGCTCCAGCATGGCATCCCTGGTAACGGCTAGATTAGCGTGGAGAAAAGGGAGAGTGAAAGAGAGATGGGGAAGACGACAGCTGACGGGAGAGGAGAAGAGGAAGATGGATGGACGCGGGAAGCAGAGGGGAGAGAGGATGGTGGGGGGGGGGGAGAAGGGAGGGAAAACAAATTCAAATGGGTCATTTATGACGGCTTATTGTTTATTTACTGTGGTTATTACACTACCTGGCCAAAGGTATGAGGACATAAGGACATAAGGTAGTATGAGGAAGAACTGGATTCATTTCGGGAGAGATCAGTTCTATGTTTCAGAAACTACGGGGGACCTTTATCTCCCCCACGCTTTCATTATTTCTTATTATTATGACCTCAAAGGCCAATTACAAAGAACCCTGACGTTATTTTGGAACTAACTTCCAACCGGTTGTTCAATTTAGTCCAAATTTGATTCATAGGAAGCAACTCAAGTTGCCCTAATTATATTTTATTCACTAGGGGGAGCTGTTTTCCCCTAAAAACAGTTTTTCGGACATAACCCCACATTTGATCAGGGGAACTGATCGGGTGATCTGGGGTCTTTCTCGAAGATTAACCCCTTGCTGTCAGAGACGACATCATGGACCTAGTCGGGTCCAAGGGTACGAGTCAGAAAACAGACAGAGGGGTGAGACAGAGGGGTGAGACAGAGGAGTGAGACAGAGGGGTGAGACAGAGGGGTGAGACAGGGGTGAGGAGGACAGCTGCAGCACTGCGGCGCACTACTCAAACTCTCAGTGTATCTGATTCCACTTAGCTGCGAGCTCCTGCTCAGATGCCAACGTCTGACTCTGTTCCTGCTAACACCCTCTCCTCCTCCTCCTCCCTCTCCTCTTCCTCCTCCCTCTCCTCCTGATGCTGCAGGGATGCAAAGGCTCCAGCAGCTCCCGCCTGTGATAGACAACCCGGAGGTGAGGAGGAGGAGAGGAGGAGGACAGCGAGAGATAGAGACAGAGGAGGTGAGTGAGGAGAGTAAGGAGAGAAACACAGAAGGATATCATCGTTTGCACCTCCTCGCTGGTGACTAGACAGACAGACAGACAGACAGACAGACAGACAGACAGACAGCAGAAAGAGGACAGCGGCTGGGAGGGAAATTAGGCATGACAAAGGCTGGTGAGGGAGAGATAGAGGGAGAGATAGAGGGAGAGATAGAGGGAGTGAGAGAGAGGGAGAGAGAGCGAGAGAGGAGATCTGCAGGAGAGAGACGGCTGTTGTTTAAGAGAATAAAAAGGAGGCACAAACAGTGAAAGCAGGTCAGCGGCGCCGCTCTGGCAGAACCTCTGTTTATACAAATGAAGCCCGGCGGGCCGCTGGAGTGTCTGTCTGTGTGTGTTTTGCTGCAAAAATGGAGGCGATGCACATGTGCTGCTCTTACTCTTCTTCTTCTTCTTCCTCTTCTTTTTGTGCTTGTGTCTTCGTGTGTGTGCATGTGCGAGACTAAAAATCACATAGTTGTCATAGGCGTGCAGGTAAGAGTGGGTGGGATGCATGAGGGGTGGGGGGTTTCTGCACAACGACCCCACGCTGCTATCATGCAGGACAGAGACAAGACAGATTTTACTCCTCCTGAGGCTTCAGGCGTGGGAATCTGGAGCTCGCCACTAACTTGTGTGGTCATGAACGGATGTTTGTGTGACCGGGGGGGTGGGGGGCAATGGGGGGTTACGCGGCTCTTTTCTGGAAGAGACGCCGCCGCGTTTAAGCGTCACATCCTCTTGTTTATGCCAGCGGCGGCGTGTTATCCATCGAGCCAACTTTGCTGACACAAGGTCAAACACACGAGGGTGGGCCCGCGGGTTTCTTTGAAACAGATGTTACCCCCCACCCGGACCCCCCTCCCCTCTCACACCCGCGCCCCCCTACAGATCTCTCGCCTCTGACAGCATCTCACCGGGTCCAATGTGATGACACTTCCCAGATTCCCCTCCACGACCAAAGAGCTCACCTCTGGGTGCAGAAGCATCCCCCAAACAGCACCGGCCCCGGACCCCCCCCTCACCTTCTGTCATCCACTGGATCGCCTTTGAAGAAGAGGAGGAAATGTTTGTGAAGAAAATTTGGTCTGATCTTTTTCAACGTGCTTGAGCTAGGTCAACGCTGACAGCAAGGGCGAATCCCCCAATCCCCCAAAAGCCCCCAATCCCCTGCATTGAACTCCTCAAATGTGAAGTTATATCCAAAAAGCTGCATTTTTTTTAAATGAAAAGAAGCTCCCTCTAGTGGGTAAAATATGAACTATTACAGCAGAATATTAAGTCGATCTCCTCAAGTCGTCTAATTTGCACCAAACTTGAACTAATCGGATCAACGGTTGAGAAATGAAGGTCCGAAAACATTTGAAGCTAAAGTTCCCCCTAGTGACAGAAATGTAAAATCAAAGTTTCCCAAAATCACTCCACTTCTTCCTTGCACTAAGGTCTATGTGGTTCTAAAATTTCAAAAAGATACATTGAATATTTTTTTAGTTATTACCAGAAAATATAAGTTGATGGACAAAATCCCTGCCAGAATCTCACCACCTTCACCAAATGGACTCCAACTCCATCGCCTGTGAAACCGACGCCATCCGTCCGTTATCGTCCTTAACGAAGCCAGACATGAAGCAGCAACGGAAAACTCCATCTTGAATCGTTCCATAAGGACACTTCAAAAGTTGTTTTGTGCTAAGCTGACTCTTAGAAGCGGTAAAACATGTTATGAAAGCAGCGCTAAAGGCGGGTCCATGGTTCTTACCAGACAGCGTTAGCGGTCGTAGCAGACACTCTTTGGGGTCCGCCTGCATTACGGTGTTGACGGCGCAAGCGAGGACGCGGACCAACGTGGAAAAAGGTGCATCACCTGGTTGGCTGCATGCTTCCGAGATCTGAGGCGGACCTAAAAGGATAAACGGGTCCACGCCGGCGGGATAAGACTTCCTCTTCTTGGCCCCATGTTGAGAAGAATTGCTAGAAGGCAACTGGATGCGGAGCGCCACCCGGGGAGGCGTATGTAATCTGGTGCTAATGATATGGTAACTGGAGAACGGTTCCAATTGTTACACTTAAAATGAATTCCAATTAATATTTGGCTTAGCCTCCAGTCTCAGGCGCACAGACGGAAACGTTTGCGCCACGAGTTTCCGAGAAGAAAATGCTACGACGAAGAGTCGATTCAAGATCATCCGACCGTTTCCTGTATCCATTTGTCCTTCCAGTTCATCACAGGGTCCAGAATAAAAGACAAAAGCGTTTGGGCCTTCGGGACATTTAAAACCGCCAGTTCATCTAAACTGTTTTTAAGCTGAGGGGGAGGGGCACATAAAAACACTGTAAAGATAATTTAGCACCTCCTCGAATCCTACAAGCTTCAACCAGACCAACGCTGTCGTCCCCGACAACAAGGGTTTGACTCCGTAAAAGTCCCCAGTCTCCTGCGTTGTGTAGGCAAACAACTCCGATAGAGTTCCTCAAAGTTATGGGGAAAAAGTTCGGACTGAAACACGTTGTTTCTCGTAAAGAAAGAAAACTTGTGGGTCATTTACGATGGAAGGGTTCTGCAGGAATGGACCAACAGTTCGGAGCTCATGGCTGAAAAGCGTTAATATAAACTATTACAGTCATCATTAGGACCTTTGAAGCTAAAGCTCCCCCTAGTGTCAGGAATATAAAACGGACTGTTTTTATACTAAAGTTAAAGTTCTTCCTCACACTAACCTCTATGTTGGTATACAATTGTATAATAATGCCTGAAATAGTTTTTGTTTTGTTATAAAAACAATTAAACTATAAACTCTGTTCTGTTTTTAAAGGTGGTATAAATAAATAAAGTTATAATTATTATTTAGTCATTTATTCCCTAAAACTGGAGGTCAAAGGTCACATGTAAGAAAGGAAATACTTATTTAACACAAGAAAACCTCGCCGTCACAGCAAAAGAAAACGCGATGACCTGACTCGTGAAACCTTTACGAAGTTAAAAAGCGGGGCGTGTCTATTATTTTCGTGGGCGACAGATAACGGCACATTAGTCCAGTTCCAGTACGGAATAATGATAGTGCTAACGCTAGCAGCCTTCGCTTACCAGGCTCTTCCTCTTTTAAGGGGTCGCCACAGCGGACCGTCTTTTTGCACATTTTGATTTTGCGTAGGTTTTTATGTCGTATTCCCTTCCTTACACGGCGTGAGATTCGTTTGGGTCGGCTGGTAGCATTAAGGGTCTTTGTCTAGGGGTCCACACTGGATTTCTGCCACGCCCCTCTTTTGACTAGGATTCCGACAGCATAAACCGTTTTTAGTTTTTAACAGTTAACAGAAAAGATTCTTAAAGAACTCATTTCAATGTTCGGCTCTTTCTCGCAAACTCCGATAAATGTGAAAGAATTAAAAATACTGAAAAGGAGAACGTAACATCTCCTTGTTTCCCTTTTTTCTCTGCTCTCAGTAGCGAATTCCAGGACGCTCGAGGTGGAAAGGAGAATTCTCCTAATCACAAATGACGTTCGAAGACTTTCCCGTCTTTCACAGGAAACAGAATAAAGTGGCGAGATGATTACAGAATGTTGTTCGCGGCGTTGCGTCTTCTATTATCCGAGGGAAATTCAATATTTGAGGGAGAAGAAGATAAATATGGCGCGACATCATTTGGCCCCGGTTGTATTATAAGAATGTTCCGTTCTGTTTGCTGAATTCAAAAGAAAGAAGCGACACTTTTGTGCATTCGGATATCTCATCATAAAGGAAGAGCTGGAATGGATCGCGTCGCATTCGTAAGAACTCTTGAGCCGGCGCCGCATTGTGCTTTTGTAATCCTGCATTAGAGGAGTGTGTGAAATGGAGATCCGGGCTGAAAATGAAGGATGAGGAAATGGAGAAGTTTACCGGCGGCTCCAGAGTTTATATCTTGTCTCGTACTAAAAGTGAAGAAAACATCCGGCTGTCGACCTCAGATCCTGACCGGGACTAAAAAATCATTATTCTGTCAGTTATGTTTTATGAAAGTAAGATTTAGGGAGTACCTCTTTGAATAAACGGAATAAATGGAATAATACATATAATACACATATATGTATATATATATATGAAATAGACGTAAGTATTTTCATTTGTGTACTTTATCTTTTTATTGTTTTTTTCTAAAACAAAAAGCCCTTTTTGCCTCCATGGTCCCTATGGATCCGCTCATTCATTCATTCATTCATTCATTCCTTCCTTCATTCATTCATTCATTCATTCATTCATTCATTCAATCATTCATTCATTCATTTATTCATTTATTCATTCATTCAGTCATACGTTTTCTGTAACCGCTCATACTGGACATTCAATATTTATTAAATTCAATTAAGTTAAATGTTTATTTCACAAGAGTCAGAGGTCGTAGAACATGTGACACGTTCAGAGACATGAAGTCAAACCATACAAATAATCATATATATATATATATATATCATTATATTTTTAAACACTTTTTTTCACATAAATAATAGATAAGGGTGTTCGGGGGTTGGGGGGGCACCATAATCACATATTAAGCTAGGGGCGGCCCTGTTTTTAAAACACTACGTTTAGAAAAACCGTCTTTGCTTCTTTTATGATTTGGACATGAGGTCAGGCGGTAAAATGCCGAGGCGTCTCAGACTCTGGCACATCGACATAATTAAACTTTTAATGAAGTAGACTTTAATCTCACTGGTTGATACTTAATTAAAGCTGGATTGTGTCTAACGTCTGACGTCTAACGTCTAACGTCTAACATCTGACGTCTAACGTCTAACGTCTGACGTCTAACGTCTAACATCTGACGTCTAACGTCTACTGTCTGACGTCTACTGTCTGACGTCTAACGTCTGACGTCTAACGTCTAACATCTGACGTCTAATGACAGATACACACGTGATGTGTGTGTGTGTGTATATATGTGTATGTGTGTATGTGTGTGTGTCTGTATGTGTGTATATATGTGTATGTGTGTATGTGTGTGTGTCTGTATGTGTGTGTATGTGTATGTGTGTACATGTGTGTCTGTATGTGTGTGTATGTGTATGTGTGTACATGTGTGTCTGTATGTGTGTGTGTGTGTGTATATGTATGTGTGTGTGTGCATGTGTATGTGTGTACATGTGTGTCTGTGTATGTGTGTGTGTGTGTGTGTTGTCAGACTGCACATAAAACACCATATAAGTCTGTACGGTAGTGAAACCTTAACCCTGGTTCTAGTCTGGTAGATTCTGAGGAGATTCTGGTTCCAACATTCTCGTCTCTCCGCCTCCCGCCGCTAACCTGAACCTGTAAACCGGGCCAAACACACACCAGCCCCATTATGTCACTTCCCCTCTCAGAACAATGTGTTTACGCTACACGAGGTTTTCTCCCTCAACACTGGAGCGAGACATCATGAGCGACACCTCCAGTACCTTTATGGTGACGACGGCCGATGGAGAAGCCTCTCTGAGACGCGGCACGAAGCAACACCGCGATTAAAAGAGTTGGTTCCGTCTGTGAAACTGTGAAAAACAATTAAATAGACAAAAATACATCCAATATAAATACATACATATATATATATATATATATACATACATATATATATATGTATATATATAAATACATACATATATATATATATATATATATATATCCTCCATCGCATTCGCCGCCAGCTGAACCCAGATTTTCATATTTTATATCCCCACAGAACTAAGTGCGAGGAAGAACTGGAGTGTTTTTGGGAAAGGTAGTTTTATATTTCAGACACTAGGGGGAGCTTTATCTGCTAAATTGTCAGCCGATAAATTCTCAACCGTTCGTCCGATTTAGTCCGAGGAGATCTGTCTTCTATTGTTGTGTCTATTTCTACCATCTGCAGTACTTCCCCGTTTGATCGGTGTTAGAGTCTAGCATTAGCGTAAGCATGCTAAGCTAGCATTAGCTAACCGGAATCCCTTGCTGCTTCTTGTTACTCTTTCTGTCGTTGTTTATTTTGATCGATTTATTTGAACTTAATATGGTTTGGCCTGTGGGAGGAGCTTCTATTATAAAGCTGAGGCTTTTTTTTTAATCTTCCGCTTTCATAAATATTTTTCCATCATCGCAAATATTCTTTCATATTTTTGTACATACATCCACCGTTTACGCTTTGGTCCCTTTCTGCGCTCCAGTGCTGGTGGAAAACTGAAAAGGGGAATTTTCAGGAGAGTATTTTTACATATTAGAGGAGGGAGAGGGAAGGTAATTAAGCAGCGTCAGGGATTCCAGGAACAGATATAAACACTCAGAACACTCATTTCTTCCAGATGCCACTGGCTGTCAAACCATTTATCTTTATGGTGATGCCCTTCGTCTATGGCCTTTTATTTATTGCGTAAATATTATTGTTCATCTGACAGCGGGATACTGCTGACTGCACAAAAAAAATGCCCCTCTGGGATAAATCGCAACTTCCTGGATGTTCGTTTTATAGCAAACTATTTTAAAATATAAAACATTTTCCATGAGCAATATCCCATTCATAACAATAAAGGTTAAAATTAGCATTAGCTGTTCTACTCATAATGTGTATTTTGCTGTGTACAACATCCAGAGGGAGGCATATGACCAGAAAAAAAACAAAAACGTTTTTTATGGGTCCGCTAACTTTCAAGTAATATAATATAATATAATATAGTTTTTGTTTTTTTCCCATCTTAAATTTAAGGCGGATGGGTGAAATAAAACAGCTGCAGGTTCCTGCTACAGTTAGTTTATGGTACCTTGTAATAAACATATTTTTTCCATTTATACATAAAATGAGAAAGATGGCCAAGAAATAATCGATGGAAGTATTAAAAATGTTTCTTCTTAGTTTATTTGTGTAAGAGCCGAACGATTGATCCGACTCTTTCAGAAACGTGTTAAATATTCAAACAGTCAGTATTTGAGGGTCACGACAGATGAAAGAAAAAAATCAATCAGAAAGCGCAAACAAATGTAAGATTTACTGCCAGCCTCTAAATCTACTGACAACTCCAAAAAAAAAACACTCCCTGAGTATCTCTCAAATAGTCTGTAGGCGCTCATCTCCTGCTTTTTCCACTTCAGCATCTCTGTTCAGCTCACATAGCGCCCAGCTCTACCTCCACAGGGAAAGCTTTTACCAGCTTTCCCAAAATCAATCCAGTTCTTCCTCGGACGAAGGTCTATGTGGGCATGACATTGGAACGGTTGAGTTATGGCGTTCACACGGAGGATCCAATTCCCGTAGGTCGTAATCATCTTTGATGACCTTTGACCGGCATCACTCATCAATGTTTTCAAGTTAAGTTCGAGTTAAGCCTAAACCCGACCAGAACAGGTTTCAGTTTGGGATCAAAGACCCCAAAAGCCCGGATGAAAGACGGGTTTTTACCTGCTGAGGGTCGGTAAGGACAAAAACAAGATGCATAACTTTTATGAATGTTTCTTCTTCAAGACGCCACCAATTAGACGCAGACGCACTTCCGTCCAATTTATCACGGTTAGATAGAAGCTCAGTCGCTCAACAGTTTGCTGCTAATGTTGTTTTCCAATTTGCAACTCTTTTTGAAGGAGTCGCTCTTAATAAAGTCGGATCCAACAGCAGGAGTCATTTGTTATCATGCGGCGGCGGAACGGTTCTGATGGCCGTGTTTCTCTCCTGAGCGCCACCGCTTTACTTCACTTTAATGATTGCACCTGTTTTTGTTTTTTCGTACGGAAGGAAAACACCGCCACTGAGTCGGCATGGAGAATACGATGATCGGTGATGATGAGTGCGGATGGTGAGTGATGGCGAACGAGGCAGATGTGAATGGAGAGAGAGAGAGAGAGAGAGAGAGAGAGAGAGAGAGAGATGCTCGCTGGTTCCCAAACTTTTTATTCTTTCTATAATCTTCATAACTTTCTCCCACAACTACAAAACATTTTTGGTGGAAAGAAAAAAAAACACTTTGCAGCAAATATTTGTGTCTTCATCTAATATTCCCCAAAAGTCCCCAATCCCCAGCGTTGTACAAACAATCGCCCCTGATTGAACGCCTCACATTAATGTTGAAGTTACGTCCGAAGTAGTTTTAAAAAGAAAAGTTCCTTAAAGTCAGTAAACTATGAACTTTACTCGAGTAAAATATGATAAAGTCAAGATGTTTCTCCTCAAATTGAGTCACATGTAAAAAATCTGGAGAAAATAAAATCCTTCGGTGAAGAAGTTACGTCTAAAATACAACCTATCGCTCCCAAAATCAATCCAGTTCTTCCTCACACTATGTTCTGTGTTGGTCTCAAATTTTAAAATGATCCATGATCTTTATTCGCCGTTACGTTTGCCGGCATCTTCTCCGTCACCCGATCCATCGTCTGGCTCCACGCCGTCTGATCGCCGCCCCACCCTTACAGCCGATGACAAACTTGACCCGCCGCCGACTCGACCGTAAGAGACCCCTTGTGATGGACAGCGGAAGCAATGGTCTCAACATGCAGGGGGGCCGCAGGGCATGCTGCCCACGCCGGCCTTTTCGTACGCTAGCGCCGCTAACGTGGTCTCGCGCTGTCAGCTCAGATTACCTATTTGTCATGCAGAAGGGGCTCGCCGCCGTTTTTACCCCCGTTTAGTTCCACGCCGTCGGGGAGGGAGGGAGGGGGTAGAGAGGAAGGTCAGGCTGAAATGTTGACTTTTTGCTTCCTCTATTATGGGATAGAATTTGGAAATGCCCGTGTGACCCCAATGAAATGTGAGTCATAATTTAATGCTGATTCAGCATGAACCTTTTTTTTCCATAAGGGTTCAGTGAGATGAGCAAGAAGGCGGGTCAGAACCAATCGGGTCAGAACGGGTCAGAACGGGTCAGAACGGGTCAGAACGGGTCAGAAAGACTCAGCGCCGGCCCGAGTCCTTCTGTCTCAAACTGCACCGAACTAATGCAACGGTTGGGGCGTGTTCTTTGTCCCCAGAGGGTCGCATCCCAGATATGACCCTGACAAATGACTTGAGTTTTTAACGAATTATAAAATTAACAGGTCATAGTTTACTTCCTTAGGAGAGAAAAAAAACATCCTTTTTTTTTTGGACAAAACTTAAACAGACAAGCTGATGTTTAAAGTTTTATTTACCTCACCTTCTGTCATACTAGTAGATAATATACGAAACGACGCGATGCTACATGCTAGCTTGTGTAAAACCGTTTGTACCTCTGACACAAACGTTGGTGGATAATTTAAATACACACATGACAAAGATCTGGTCGTATTTAAACATTTTAGACGTAGAGATGATCTATTAAAACATAAACTTTAATTCATGCGGCCGGTATGAAGTGTAACCGCTGCCTCTGATCGTGTCGTTTCAGAGCCGACCACCATAAGTCAAAGTTAGCGTCTGATTATACAGAAGAATTTGACGAGTGTTGCGGATAAATTCTCCCTGATCAGTTATTTCCACCAGCTCCCAGCCCTTTTTAAAAAAATACCCATAATCCCACCGTCACAGCGGGGGGGGTCTTTGATCCCCCCCGCTGTGTTTGCATCCCTGATTGTTTGTAAATAGGAAACCCGTCTGCAGACAGAAGGAGAGAAAATCCCACCGGGACGGAATTAAAGCTGCAAACCAGATTCTTACGCAGCTTCCGAGGTTCTGTTCGGCTCTCCGGACTGGACTTAATCTGATTTAGCTCCGCCCGCTCCGTGCGTTTGGCGTGTTTACCGGCGTGCGTCACGCTGGGCGAGAAACGCGAGGAGGCGCTGACACGAGACCATCTGTACAAACAGGTAACGATCTGTTCCGTTCCCTTTCATCTCCTGGCCCGCGATCAGAACCTCCAGAACTCTGCTCATTGATTCAGCAGCTAAACGATGGAACTGGATCTCTGATAGGAGGAGCAGCTCATTCTGGAGAAAGTCTTAATGTCGGACCCGATAGACCAGGGGTGTCACCAGAGGGGGCCAGAATTAAAGATGGAGGTCCAATCATCATCACATCAAAGTTCCTTTTTACAAAGACACCAATGTGATATTTTACAAAGACATCCACATATTGAAAAGACGTAAACGTCACATATCACAAAGACATCAAAGTCTCGAATCACAAAAACTATCAAAGTCACATATCACAAAAAACATCAAAGTCACAAATCACGAAGGCATCAGTGACATATTACAAAACATAAAAGTCACACATCAAAAATACATGAAAGTCACACAACAAATACATCAAAGGCACATATCAGAAATAAATCAAAGTTCCTTTTTACAAAGACATCAAAGTTGATTATCACAAAGAGACCAATATGATATTTTACAAAGACATCCTCATACTGAAAAGACATGAAAGTCACAAATCACAAATACATCAAAGTCACATATCACAAAGACATCAAAGTAGCATATCACAAAAAACATCAAAGCCACAAATCGCAAAGACATCAAAGTCACATGTCACAAATACATCAAAGTCACACATCACAAAAACATCTAAGCCACAAATCACAAAGACATCAAAGTCACGAATCACAAAGACATCAAAGTCACATATCACAAAGACACCAATGTCATATCCTCACATCCTAACATTAGGACATGAAATTCATGTTACGAGGACAAAAAAGCCACAAAGCGAATCCACTGCTCTGTTTATACATACATTGAAAGATACAGGTTGTCAAATATGCTCCAACTTATCGATGCAATGACATTTTTGTGGATTTGTCCTTAAATAGAGGAAATCCACTGAACTTCCTTCCGTGAGACTTTAAAGGTTACTGTCGGACTGCAGGATAAGGTCGGCGCTGGAGTCTCTGTCAGCGCTCAATAAAGCGAGGTGATGACTTTGGTTGTAGACGGAGGAGATGATGGAAGTGAACTCTGACAATTCACTCAGAACTTTCAGCCCAGGAGAAGTTTGAAGCCTATATCATGTCAGAACACTGACACCGGTACCGGGTTTATCAGGGCTGGAGCGAATGTCAGAAAGAAAGACGTCATTGACAGCAAAGCCTTTCTGTCAGACGAATCTGTCAGACAAAGTTTCAACTAACTGTCCAGGAAAAAAAAGTATTGGAAAAACGTGTCAAACTAAATATAAAACGCTTTCATTCATTTTATTCCAACACGTTGTTTTTTTTGTTTTCATCTAGTATAGGAAATATTTCATATACCAAAAATGATTTATATGATAATATAAGCATATGAAGGTTTCTACACAACAAAGACATCAAAGGCATATATCGCCACAACATCAGCATCAAATGCAATGAAGACATCAAAGCTATACATTACGTCAAGTCAGAATTTACATATACTTAAAATTCACATGTACAAAGACATCAAAGCATGTTCCAAAGACATCATTGTCAAATAATAGAAAGACATCAAGGTGATGCGTAACGGAGACATCAAAGTCAAATATCGCCGCAACATCAAGATCAAATTGCAATAAAACATCAAAGCTACACATTACGTTGAGTTATATGTTACATATACTGAAAGTTCACATGTACAAAGACATCAAAGCACGTTCCAAAAACAGGAGTTTAGGGAATGGTTGAGTAACAATGAGACATCCATCGTTCCTCCTTCTAACCAGGAAAGGAGTCAGAACATCTTGTAGGACCAACTCATATTCACAAATGGCCTCTGTGCCGACTGGGTTAAGGGCTCGCTGTGCATGCTGGGAAGTGCCCGACTCTCCTCTTTAGTGGTTTTAAACTTGTTGAAGCTCAATCTGTAGGAAGCGACCCGATTCTCCCGTCTTCTTCTGTCTTCTAAGATTGTATCCGTGTCCAACTCCTGTTAGCTGCTGCTGTCCCCGTCCTCTCTGCTGGAGAAAGGAGATAGAACTTTTTAAAGTGGTGAGTGTGACAGAGGAGCGACGGAGAGAGGAGGAGAAAAAGGCTGGCGGGTGGATGCCGGGGTTCTTTTTGAGGATTCTGAAGTTTCAGATGCCCGTATCCATCAGAAACAGACAGACGCGTCTTCACACTTTGGGCCGGACGCGGCGAGACATTTCTGCAGAGTCGAGAGGGTTTCAGAAAAAGACGGGCCCCAAGGCAGAACCTGAAGGGATCCGACCCGATGGAAAGGCCTCAGAACATGGACTTAGCTATATGTCATGGCTGTTTACCTTGTAACCTCCGAGTCAAAGGGAATTTACGGTGATATTTATCTTAGGTGTGCTCTTTCCTTTTTCACACAGTCGGCATATTTAGTTCAGCTCCAGTTAGCCTGAAAGAGATAATAAATAAAAACATCCCCTCCTTCATCCGTTCACTTCCTCCGACGCTCAGATGTTCCTGAGCTCGAGACATTCCGACCTGTCGCCATCGAGACGAGACGGAAAAAAGAAATGTCAAGGGAAGAAGAGGTTTGTGAGGGGGCGTGGTCAGAACCTGCATGGGCTTATATAAGAGGTTATTACATCCGCTAAAAGTCTACAAGATGCTAGATCCAAAACTATTTCATGGATCATTTTATACAACCTTTTATCTCAGTGTGAGGAAGAACTGGAGTGATTTTGGGGAAAAGGTTAGTTGTGTATTTCAAACAGGTGAAGCTGCTCTTCGTCAGTAATCCACCTGGATCGGGGTTCAGGTGCGTTTGGGTTCCTGTTTGATGTAAAAGGCCGGTTATGACGCTTCCCGGTCCGCTCGCTCTCATTGGCTGTTGCGGCTAATCTGTCGGAGGATCCCGATCAGGAGTCGTAACTATCAAACATGTTTGATATTTTTACGATCTGAGTTCGGGGATAATCGTATCGAGACCAGACACTAGAGAATGATTTGGACGAAAAGTCGTTTGAGACAAGCCTGGAATCGGGCCACGCCCCATCGACCGTTGGGGGAGGGGCCTATATCCTCTAATATGTAGCCAGTTTACGATCGAAGAAAGCAGGGCTTTAGATGGTTCTGTTGTTGTGGCAGTAAAAGTCTGTTGGACCTTTAATGTTGTCCATCTAGGAAGACTTCGGTAACTTTCTGACCTGGATGTCTGGACAGAAACTGTGGAGGTTTCCTCTACTGGTTTTGGTTCGGACCCGGACGTCCCGTCAATGCGACGACACGGTGAACCTCCTAATCTCCCCGTCTGAGTGACCCCCGCCGCGAGGACACCCATCGGGACAAAACATTAAGACCGGGCCGCTGTGACGGGGAGCAGAATGACGGACGGTTCTGAGAGGTAACTGCCTGTAAATGAGAAGATCGGCCGCCGGTTAATGGAAAGAGATCCAGACGGAGGGTGAAAAATGATGCCAGCAGCAGAACACTTGGGTCAACCAGGCTGCGGTGGACCGTCTCCTCAGACCCAGACGAGACCTACCCCGACGGAAGACTTTGAACGACTTTAAAGATGGATGTCGCCGCAGAAAAAGAAGATTTGAACGACCGTAAACTATTCCAGAAAGTTCATGGAGAATCACGGCGGCGAAGTTCTGGTCGGTCTCAGGTCTGTACCAGCTCCAGATTCTGAAACAGCAAAATGACGAGGACTTTAAAGTCTATAGCCTTGACATGTGGTAGGTGTCCCCCCAGGGCTCCGTCCTCGGCCCCTTACTCTTTGCTGCCTCTGCGTCGGATTATAAACGGGTTCAAGCGGTGCAAATGTTTCAACAAGAAATTGTGAATAAAATTTAACTCAACCAGAAAATTAAAGGGTTAGGAATAATGTTATATAATAACGCTATTTCATACAGATGGTGCGATTAGATATACGTGAAAAACGTAAAGATAGGAGAAAACACGTACACATGGTATTAAAATGACTTTTAGAGTGCAGTAGACGTATAATAGATTCCAGTCTATAGTCTGTGTCTGTTTTAGTCAGTGTCTGTCAGTGGGCGGAGTTACAGTCTGATGGTTTTTTATATACATATATGTTCATTTTGCATAGAGACCATTACGTTAAAACAAAAGCAGCCTCTGCATTGATTTGTAATTTTGGAGTCATGAGATATGGAAGCCGACAAAAGGCAGCAGTTTCTTAAAGGTACAGGTTGTCAACAAAAATAAACTTTTTTTAATAATTAAAGGAATATTCACGGCAACTGTTTAGTTTAGTTTAGTTTTGTTTACACGAAACCTTAAATCTGGTAACTTTCCTTCTCCCATAATAACTGTAATCTCAGCGTAGAGCGGGAGAACTGCTGCTAAGCTACCATTAGCCTCCAAATGACGGCAAATTGCTTGAAACTTCAGAGAAAAATAAATATATGGGGAAAAAAAGAAAGAGCCAAATCTTCTCTTTTCTTAAACCTTCAATGTCATATTTTAATATCAATTATTAATTTAAAATCTTAGACACTCTAACTTTATCATGAAAAGACAAATAAACTGGTCTAGCATATTTTTTAATTAGTAAAAAACAACTATTAGGTGAAATCTCTAAACTGTATGAAAAACTGTTTGACACTTTTTACTTTATTTTCTTTTTCTGGTTTATCAAGTTAAATTATTACGTCTAATTCCTCAAGTTAAAAAAAATCCTACTAATCAAATAAGATGTTTTAAACGGCCGTTGTTAATGCCTCATCCTCAGGGGGCACTTTGACCTGTGGTGCCCCCCCAGGGCTTCGTCTTAGGCCCCTTATGCTTCAGCACATACGTTACTATATAAAAAAAAGTACTTTTCTTGCCACGTTATGACAGGACTGCAGTAAAAACCGGAGAACGGGTCCAAACTTGGCGTTTATATTAATCTCAAGATAATCACAGAACATTAGCTCGGCGTCTAATTACAGACCACCTGAAGGATTTCATAAATGAGCCCCTCTCTGGGGGGACGAGCTCGCCTGCATTACCTCGTGCCAATCGTGATCTCCACCGGGCGTCCCAGGATAATACCTCCATTAAGAGATGGAGAATCATTAATCAAGGTGTTTGTAGTCCAAGAAGCTCCGGGCCTTTTATGTAATTATGACTCAGTATCAGGACAGAATCTTTTCACGCTGCAGCCTGAAACGACTTCGTGTTAATGCGACGGAATAAGGATTTTCAAAGTCACATGTGTGGACGGTCAAGGTCGAGCTCACGTTCTTCACCCGTGGCTGTTTGGAACAAATCCCACGCTCTCCTCAGCGGACAGAAAATGTGTTTTTATTCAATTCTCAACTTGGATTTCGGGGTATTTGAAACTCAAAAACAAATTCAACCGAAACTAGTCCTAAAGGTTTATCCGCAAAAATAGGACTTCTGTCGGCGGTTGTCCCGGTTCCTGTGGGCGACTGAACCTGAAGCCCTCGACCCGGTCAGAACTTCTGAACCCTGTTCCAATGAGGGTCCAGTTCTTACAGCTCAACTTCTCTTGTCTCCTTTGTTTATTCACTCGCTCCCCGGAGGCCCGGTTTAAATGTCACGGACGGGATTGCAAGATGAGGTCCGCGTCGGGGTCACTATCATCGCCTCGAGAAAACAGCGCCGGGATGACTCGGGTCGGAGGAATGAGAGTTGATAAGAGATAGAGAGACAGAACTCATCGTCAACTTTCAGCATAGGAGGAGTCGGAAGGCTGCGAAATGTCAGAACACCGACACCGGACCGGATAAATGTCAGAGAAGAGATACGTCTTTTACAGCGGAGCTTTTTTCAGAGCAGCTGTCGGACCGATCCGTCAGACAGAATTCAACTGACGGTGTAGTTAGTGAAAGTGTGTCGAAGTGAGCAGAGATTTTTCAGCCGGCGAGGGGAAACGTTACGCCTCGACTCCGGTATATATATATATATATATATATATATATACATATAATATATATGTTATATTTTACTCCAGTAGTTTATATTTTAACTCACTGTGGAAGCGTTTTAGTTTTTTTTGGAATGAACAGCTTCCACAGTTATTCCTCCTTTGTGACTCAATCCATCATATTTTACTCTAAAAGTTCCTATTTTACCCACAAGGGGGAGCTTCTTAACAAAAAAAATACTTTTTCTAGGATATAACTTTACTTTTTGGGGGATGTACCGCCTTTACTCTCGGGGACAACAGCGGTAATGTTTGAAGGTTAGCATTAGCGTAGCGCAAGAGTGATGCTAAAGAAGCAAAATGATACTTTTGGGTTGTAGTTGGTGTGAATGCAGCGCCGTAAGAAGATGCTAAACTCTCATGTGACGACGTCATCCCTGGGGAGAATCATCGTTATAAAGCTTATTTGTGAGACTTCATGCCTTGTTATTTTTTTAGTTATTTTTTATCTTCAATAGGAGGAGGTTCAATTCATTAGTACCACTTTAAATAAGACTACCTTAATAAAAGATTTAGAAATGCTTCATAATTAAGTTTATCCATTATGTTTTAAACACTTTATAATTCATTTGTTAACGTTTATAAACAGATTATAACATCGCCCTCAATTTATCCATGTGGGTCACTATTTGGCAATATCAAGTAAGCAGTACAGATAAGTGTGCTCACTATTTGGCAAGCATCAGGTCCCTGTTGCCTCTTATATCTAGTGAGTTATAGCAGCTTGATAATGATTTGTATAGTTTTTACAAGTTAATTAGTTAACTACAGACATTTATAAATCCTTGAGAAGAGTATTCTTAATGTAAAGTAGTTTCCTTATATGAATCATATTTTACTCTTAAAGTTTATGATTTACTCTCACTAGGGGAGCTGTTTTACGAGAAAAGAGTTTTTATGACTTAATTATTCATAAAGGATTTATAAATGCTTCATAACTAGGTTATAAATTAGGTTCCAAACCCTTTATAAGCCTTAAGTTAACGTTTATAAACAGCTTATAAACATGGCTTGCAATTTACCAATGTGGGTCACTATTTGGCAATATCAATTCAGCAGTACATTTAAGTGCGCTCACTATTTGGCAAGCATCAGGGAGTCTTAATGTAAAGTGGCACAAATTCATCCATGTGTCTAAAGACTCTCTGCCGGCGTGATGTGAACACGGCGACTTTTCCGACATGATGCTATTCATGCACTGCGTTCTTGGCGTTCAAGCGGCGCTGAAACGCTGTTGTGGTTGGGTTTGAGCGACTGCGGTTAAGGATATAGAAAGGAACCAGCTGTTATCAACTCAGGCCTCCATCTGAGTCTCTACATGTTACTCCACTTTTTCTTAAGAGGGAGAGAGTCTGGAGAAAGCAGTGTGTTTAATTCACAACGATATGTTTCAGTCACCATAAGGCAGATTTTTCCTGCTGCGTTCAGAAAATCAAATCCGTCAAACAGAGAAAAATAAACCCAAAGAAATGCAAATTTGTCCGCAGGCAACAGGAGATGAATACTTTTCAATATTTGCAGCCGTCGGCGTAATTATGGCCATTTTGGAGTATTTGCCATCCTGTTTGTCTCAGAATTTAAAGTAGCTGTCATCCACAGATAGAAAAATATAAAGGCAAGTATAATCATCATTTTAAAATAATGACTTCTGTCTGAAACTCTGTGTATTCAGAGTTCATAGAATAAACATTAATCTGTTCACCGTGAAAATTATTTGATTTAATCAAGTAGAAAAACAGGAAAAAAGGTTTAAACATGTCAAACCGGGTAAAATGAAGAAGATCATTTTCAGGACATGCTCTTATTTTGAAGGAGAAAATGTATTTGAAACAAATAAAGTTTATTAGAACTATAACACAAATATCAGTTTAACGGCTATCGAAGCATGTTTTAATGCAAACATGCATCACATTAAGTTTATTGCTGTTTTTATGTACTACAAATGCACGTAAATTAAAAATGGAATTCAAATACATAACCCTAAATATTAGGCTAAAAGCATTTTATAAAAGTCAGACTTTTCTTTGCTTGTGAATTGCAATTTAGTTAATTAGTAATTAATACGGTGTCATAGGAAATTTTTTCCGCTTGGAATTATTATCATTATTATTATTAGTAAACGATAGAGGAACAGGAAATGACACGTTTCATGATTCTATGGGGAACGATACTCAGAAAGTTCGTTGGAGTTGTCAGTAGGTTTAGAGGCTGGCAATAAACTCAGACATCAATGGAGAAATCTACTACTTTTTTTCCCCCGTAAACCTTTGATGCTGTTGTGCCTTTTTCCTTTGATGTTTTACCCTGGAGAGGAACAGGAAATGACGCAACAATGTCTGTTTAAGACTAAGTTCAGAGGTACGTTTCTTTGGCCCCTTTTATGGAGGTTTGGGTTCTCTGAGTGCTTTTTTTAGTTCGGACGTAAGACTTTAAACAATGGAAAAGCTTGTGCAACGCAGGGGATTGGGGGTCATTTGAGACGATTACAAAAGATTAGAATCGACATCTGTTGTCATGTTGTGGCGTTTGCTTTCATGTGATCCATCTGGGTCGTCACAAGAACCCCCATAAATCAATCTTTTACTAGACACAGTCTCATTTTTGAATATACAGCAGATCAAAAATCTATCAATGACTAACGAGAAAATAAATGTAATCCCCCCCCACCTACGCGGGGTCACGCTCATCCATGCACAAACCAACCCGCCCACGCCTAGCCGAGAACATCGGTCCAACGCCTACACAGGTGACGGCACGACTCTGCTCGCTTAATCCCACTGAAGACATTTCCTGCTAATCAGAGTTTGTTCCAGCCAATCAGCAGTCGGCATCTTCTCTGGTGGGCGGCGGCTCTGCCGGTGCCGTCCTGATTCACACCAACGAGCGAGGTTGTGAGTGCGGTGATGAGAGGTCCAGTCGCCAGCACTGTGTTTTGGGAAACTTCTTACATGCCCTCCTCGTGTTCCTCCCTCTACTGATGATGATGATGATGATGATGAATAATTCACCTCAGAAAGAGAGAGAGAGAGAGAGAGGGGAGATGCTGCGGGAGTGAAGGGTGGGGGAGGGAGGCCTCATTAACCCTGATTATTCACCCGCTCCTCATCAACCACACCGGAGGTCACATGACTCTGTCACGACGTCGGCAGAACCCGCTCTGACCACGCCTCTGAACGATGGGGTCTCACATGGAGCCCCTCACCGAGAGGAGGTGGACCACCTGAGAAAAGAAGTCCCAGCAGAGAAGGTTGGCGTCTGAGCGATGATGGAGATTCGCCGTAACTGTTTTCAGAGGTGAACGTGAGCCAAAGGATGATCAGACATTCTGAACATAAGCACATTGAAGTTACCTTTTATCAGGTGTCAGAGAGGGGAGGGGGGGCGGTGGTCCACTTACCTGAAGGTCGGTGGTTCAATCCCCGACTCCTCCGGCCCACATGTCCAAGTGTCCTTCAGAAAGATACTGAACGTGTGTTTTATCTGTCAATGTTTGTGTGAATGTTTGTATGAATGTTTGTGTGAATGTTTGAATGTTTGTATGAATGTTTGTGTGAATGTTTGTATGAATGTTTGTATGAATGTTTGTGTGAATGTTTGTGTGAATGTTTGTATGAATGTTTGTGTGAATGTTTGTGTGAATGTTTGTGTGAATGTTTGTGTGAATGTTTGTGTGAATGTTTG
>VRLP01005777.1:0-33692 GCA_009660295.1 Lophius piscatorius
AACAAACGTCACTCAATCCTGAAAACAAACTTCATTAAATCCTGAAAACAAACTTCATTAAATCCTGAAAACAAACTTCATTAAATCCTGAAAACAAACTTCATTAAATCCTGAAAACAAACTTCATTAAATCCTGAAAACAAACGTCACTCAATCCTTAGAACAAACTTCACTCAATCCTGAGAACAAACTTCACTCAATCCTGAAAACAAACTTCATTAAATCCTGAAAACAAACTTCATTAAATCCTGAAAACAAACGTCACTCAATCCTGAAAACAAACGTCACTCAATCCTGAAAACAAACTTCACTCAATCCTGAAAACAAACGTCACTCAATCCTGAAAACAAACATCACTCAATCCTGAGAACAAACTTCACTCAATCCTGTCCTGTGGTTTCCTGAGGCGATGAGGACAGACTGTCCCACTACGTATAAACACAATCCTTTTCACCATCTTTGATCAGACATAAAACGGCTGCGACTGTCAGGTTCCTACTTTTTGGAGTTGGATACGATGAGCTCCTCCTGCAGCTCATCTCTCTCGGTTTGAAGCTGCTTCTTCAGTCTGTCTGCACTGGTCTTTTCCTGCAGGCAGCCGAGAGGAAGAAGAACGTTCAGTTTGGATTTAACGCTCACACTTACGTTTGTGCACAGATGTTCTGACCCTGAAGAGGAGTGGACCGACGTGGGTCTGAACACGCCACATGTGCCCATCTCACAATATGACATACTTCCATAAAACTGAACCATACCTGCTAACTGTTGGTTTAACCACAAATCACCCCTTCAATCAATAATGTGCTCACACATGCTGTTTGTTTGTTTGTGTTTGGTAAAATGACACACCAAAGTTGATTTGTAATTTATTGTGTATTCTTTGTCTTTTAAGTTATTCATTCTTTTCTGTTACAAATCACCTTAATAACCTGTTTCTGAAGCAAACGGGAGGAGCTATAAACTCACTTCCTGTATTTATTCACCAGTGACCTCACACAGGGTATAAATACATGTGGGGCTGAGGAGACGGACTATGAGGAGCGGTGGCTCTTCAGGGCGGAGCTTCATCACGGTTAATCGGAGTTCATTTACGTTATGCTGAGTTAACCGTTTTTTTGTATTTATTTTTGGGGTTTTGATATTTTGTAGATATTTTTCTGAAAACAATGTTTTTTGTAAATAAACATCTTTTTTTTTTTAAAATACGTTGACAAACTTCTGATGTCTGGTTCTGACCACTGCGGCCCGCCATCCCACAAGGACAAAGGGTTAGGGATAAGGAGTGAATGAATATTTGAGGACTTTGATTGTATTCTGATCTAACACACTTGTGGTGAATGTATGCAGGACTTTCTGCTCTGGAGGACGACACACACTTGGTCTGTCTCTCCTCTCTGGTCATTTTGCCGCCGCTGCTGAAGACGCTCAGCGCATACGTATGGACTGGATGTGTGTTCATTCTATGACTTCATAAAGAATGCCTCAACGGTGATAAAAATATCTTTTTTGATTCGGATGAAGGCCAAAAGACTGTAACCGTTGCTTCTGTCTGCGATGTGAAAGTTGGCTGGTTTACCTGGAAACAATGTCACACAGCTTAAAAAGATTGTGTTCCCTTCAAATTGATCGCGTTGAGTGGATCCGCCAGGTGTACATCATCTTCCTCATCTACTCTCTTACTTCATCAATGATGATGGCTTCTGCCTCCAGGGTCTTGACCTTCTTCTCAGTGTCCCTGGCCTCAGAGACGGCGCCGTCCCTGGACACACGCAGCTCCTCCATCTCTCTCGCCATGTCTTTCATCTGGATCTGGAGAACACACACAGACATCGGCTCGTCTTTAGAGCTTCTCATCCCTGCCTGACTGTAAAATAATGCTGACAGTCCCTCAACAAGACGGTCATGGTGCTTTAAGGAGCAGACTGGTATTTTCTCTAAATATGAATCCCTCCGTTTCTAACTGAAGAGTTACGGTTCTACACAACGGAGGTGCTTGTAGAATTTCTTCATGCTTAATAACATAGGCCACCTATAAAATAAAGAATGAATAAATGATGCGTCTTGCACGTTGTCTTCTAGTAGTTGATTATGGTGGAAATGCCAGAACCGACATGTTTGTGTGCGTCTGCTCGTTCTACCTGGAGCTTCTTCTGCTGCTTGAAGGCCTCATCGCGGTTCTTGTTCACGTCATCGATCTGAGTTCCGAGCACTAAAACGTCGGTCTCCAGTTTCTTCTTGGCTGCGACGCCCTGAGACAGCTGCCTGCGTACATCTTCCAGCTCGATCTCCATGTCACGCTCCTGAGAGTGAAGGGAAACGCAGTCAGTCGAGCCGCGAGTCGGACTTTTTCTAACGACTGCGAGCGCAACATTTAGAGAAAGGTACCCGTTTAACCAGCTTTTTCCTTTTTTCTTCTCCCTCCTCCTCTTTGGCCTGCAGGTCTCGCTCACACTGGGCCTTCATGGCCTGCGTGTTGACCTCCAGACGCAGTTTGGCGTCTTCGGTGGCCTGCAGCTCATCCTCCAGTTCCTCTATCTGAGTCTTCATCTCCTCCAGCTGTTGGTCCACGGCGCGTTTGGACCTCTCCAGCTCATGGACCTGCAGACGCGAACACACAGTTACACATTTCACATCTCCAAACCGTGGAAGGAGCCAATAATCTGCTTTAATTTGAACTTTTTCTGAGAGCAATGGTGCAACATTTAAGTACTAGAGACCCAGTCCATCTCCCTGCAGCTCCTCACTCATCAGAGATGTTCTCCACTTACACTTTTGCCAGCATCATCCTTGGAGGAGACCAAGTCATCCATCTCAGCTTTGAGCAACTTATTAGCCCGGTCCAGCAGATCTTTGGCGTCCCTCATGCCCTCCAGCTCACGGACCAGCGATAGCGATCGTGTCTCCTTCTCCCTGGACTCGGCCTCAGCCCTATCGCGGTCCTCCGTGAGCCGAAGAGAGTTGGTTTTCTCTTCTGACAACATCTAGGGTAGGAGGCCAGGACAGGCAGTTCAATCATTAGTGTTTGCAAGAACAACGCTGCACGTCCACATTTCTTAATTTGATGACTATTTCCTGACTATAGGAGACGGCTGCTGTCTCTGATCCACAGACTCCTCCTCAGCATTCAGAGCACCCATCGTCTTTGCTCTATAAATCAAACACACCGGTCCGCTACCTGGTCAAACTTCTTCTGCTTCCTCATTAGTTCGCAGGCAGAATGCCTGTGGCGGTCACGGTCCAGTATGACGTCATCCATCTCCTGCTGCAAACGGGTTTTGGTCTTGTCCAGTTTGTCGAATAATTCAATTCTATCCTCTAGTAGAGAAGTCACACGGTCAAAATCTCGCTTGACTCGCTTTCGGCCCTCCTCGGCTTCCTCTAGACACAAACACTCCTGCTCCAGCTTCTTCTTTATTTCTGCCAGCTTTAGACACAGAAGAGAAAGGGGGGTTAGAAAGGAGACCCTGATGGGTGAATCAAGGCTACAGACGGGAGGAGGTCCTTCTGGTCCGCTGAGAAAGTCTGGACGAAAAGCAACGTACAACCAACCGTTCCCAAAATCCCTCCAGTTCTTCCTCGCACCAAGGTCTAGGTGGGTAGTACATTTTAAGATGAGCCATGAAATAGTTTGAGTTATTGCGTTAACTGGAAGGATCGGCAGCAGCAGTGATTCTAAAAATAAGCTTCACTATCAGCTATATATCACAGAAATGTTCTAAATGCTGCGTTACTCTCCTAACCTTCTAAATATTGGGTCTCTGAGGGAACCGCCTACATCATAATCCTAACTGTGAGAAGCTTCTTCAGGTCAGAGAGTGGGACAGAATGTGGTGTCAGGATTTAAGAACAGACAGTTATGTTGGTGTAAAAAGGTTCAAACGTAAAATAATTAAAATGTGATTAGATCTGCAATTTGCACATCTAGAGGAATATTAGATGTTATGTTCTATTAACAAAATCTAAATTGATCTTATACATTGAAAAGGACCAGGGTGAAAGAAAACAAAGGCTGTGTTTAACCAAAAATAAAGAGAGAGAGAGAGAGACAAAGAGAGAGAGAGAGAGAAGCAGAGAGAGCGAGCGAGGGGACACCGACCTGGGCCTGCAGGGTACAAACTTGCTTGTCCACGTTTTTCTTGCTCTCTTCCTCTTCCTCCAGCAACTCCCGCAGACTCATCTGCTCGTCCTCCATCTGCCTCATACGGGTGGAGAGAGACAGCTTCTGACGAGTCTCCTCCTCGAGTAGCTCCTGGAGCCATGAAAAGGAAAATACTTCTTTAGAAAACTTTTATCTTCAAACCCGGTGGACTCCCGGGCTTCACTCGGGAGGACACGGGCTGAGATGGTTCCTACTGCCAGAGAGAAGCTGCCTTCACTCCACCTCACAGCCTGCTCCAGAACAATGGAGCATAAAGTGGTATCAGACTGAGTGGGTCAAGGAGTCCTGCATGGAGCCGGGTTTAAGTGGGCAAAGAGGTCCTACTGAACATTACATCCACCTACTACATGACATAATAGAAAACTACACATGGAACTGTTTGGATCAGTTCAGATCTGTGCTGTACTTATCATATGATGTATTTATAACCATATAAACATGCATTTCTTATTATATAAATATGCATTTTTTTATTATATAAATATGCATTTCTTATTATATAAACATGCATTTATTATATAAACATGCATTTCTTATTATATAAACATGCATTTATTATTATATAAACATGCATTTATTATATAAACATGCATTTCTTATTATATAAATATGCATTTATTATTATATAAACATGCATTTCTTATTATATAAACATGCATTTCTTATTATATAAACATGCATTTCTTATGTACCCGTTATGTTATTAGGCATTTGTGTTTTTTACCTGGGTGTCCTCCAGCCGAGATTCTGCAGAGGAAAGGTCTTTGCTGATTTTGATGTTCTTACTCTCTTGTTCACTCAAAACATTGTTTACGTTTTCCAGCTCCATCTAGAGAGAGTTTAGATCAGACACAGTTTTAAATCACTCAACAACATCACGACAAGCATTCCTCCCCTCAACCACCGCCTCTCTCCTGACGTCCTTCTACCCGTATGCTCGTTGTCTACCTGCATCCTGGACATCCTGTCGTTCCCCTCCTGCAGCTGGCGGTCACACTCTACATATTTGGCATTTAGGTCTTGGACCTGGGATTCAGCCTTCTTGCGGCGGCTTTCAGAGTCGCCTTTGCCTTGAGTCAGGGTCTTCAGTTCAATTTTAAGTTCATTCAGCTCGCTATCCAGGGTCTGCTTGGCCTTGTCCACCGAGACTTTGCTCTGCAGACATGTCATTGGTGTTAATCAAACGCTTGTTAGGAACCCGGATCCATTTCCTCCGACCTCCCCATTCTTTACCCGTTTGGCTTGTTCCAGCTGATTATTGAGCTCATCGAATTTCTGGTTGTGTTTCTGCCTCATGTCTGCCATCTGCTGCTCGTGGTTCCTGGTTTCCTCGCACAGAGTGTTCTTCAGCTGAGTCACCACCATCTCATGCTTGACCCTAGAGAGAAACAGAACGAGCAGACGAATGAACAATTTCCAGTTTGCTGGATGTGCTGCTTTCAGATTCTCTCACATGACTTCTAATCTGACATTTTTTGTATTTCAGCAGCCATTGAATGGATAGCCATGAAACCTCACATGAAGACATCAATTTTGTTTCATAAGATTTCATGACTTTCCATTCAGCACCTCCAGCATGTGAGACGTTTCACCAGTCTATGCACAGATTCATGACGCCTGTCCATAAAGAGAAAACTAACTTCAGATTCTCAGACGTAGATCTTGTCTGATCTCTTCAGAGAAGCTCCACAAAACAACACAGGGACTCTACAGCTCTTGACATTAACCTCAGGTCCTGCTGTCTTTCAGTGTCGTCCATTTGGTCGTTAATCTCATTCCTGATGGCCTCCAGCTCTTCTGCCAGGTCCCTGCAGTGACCATCAGCTTTGCGACATGACTGTCTCTCCAGATCCAGGTCCTCCTGCAGCTCGGAGATCTGAGCCTCCAGCTCCCTGATCGTCTTCTGGGCCAAATTCTTGGCCGCTGCCTCCTCCTCGATCCTGGAGGTGAGATAAAGAGGAGGAACCATGCAGGAACCTCGCGTGAATGCTACTGGAAGTGATAGCAAACACCAGTCTGGCTGCTCTTCACTGAAGTTCTACCCAATTACAAAATCTGTCTGCCACACTGGCACCTAAAGAAAGTAGAGCTTTTCCCTCGGAGGAGCAGAACTTCTGGACGAGCAGGATTCAATGCTTTAGCCGGGACCAAGAAGTAACTGATCCTTCTAAATATGTATGTCATCACAATTTCTACCACAACCCTGTCACTTTTAAGTAAAATCAGCATCTTTGTGCTTTTATATCTCAACCTGGTCAGAGCAGCAAGGAGCTCCTTCTCCTTTATCTCCAGCTGAGCTCGGAGTTCTGCTATCTGAGCCAGCAGGTCTGAGATCTGGTCACTCAGCTCAGCGGAGTCTCCCACCAGCTTACGACCGTTCTTTTCTAGCTCCAGACGTTTTTTCTCGTCCTCCTTCAGACGACCTGCGTGTGATGAGACAGAGAAACCCACGTTTGGAGTTCAGGACTTTGTTCGTCATCATAATTCAAACCATAAACAATCTGACGAAGAAAAATCCTGTCTTCTGATCGTTTGAAGAAGAGGATCCCGCCGGACGGGTCTCAGTGGTCTTCATTAGAGATATGGGTTTATATGCGTCGTGTGCTGCTGCCTGCTAGGCCCAGTTTGATCCTCCTGGTTAAATCAAATTTAAACAAATAAATGAAAATAGTTTAAAACTACTCACCATCCAAATCTGATATCAAGGCTTCATGTCTATTCTTGACTTTCTGCAGAGATTTGGATTTCTGTTCCTCTTCAGCCAGGTTGGTGGTGACCTCGCTGACCCTCTCCTCCATTTGCTTCTTTTCCTAAGAAGCAGGAAGACGACTCGTTACCCTCGCTGTGAGGATTCTGCTTCATACAAACATGCGTCTTTCTAACAGACCTTGTTCAGCTTCTTGTTCTGGTCATCCAGCAACAAGTTCTGCCCCTCCAGTTTCTTCAGCTTGGAGTCCAAGCTGCTCTTCTCCTGCTGAAGCTTCTGAGAGGTTTCTTCCTTTTTATTCAGCTGCTGCGTCAGATCCTGAATGGAGACAACGTTCTTTCAGCTCTCAAACACGGCCGTTGGGTTGAGATAAAGCGTGTAATACATTTGTGAGGATTCGTAGGATAATCTGACAGCGCCTCAGTCCCTTCTCGGTGACTGGCTCTCGATGCTGGAGGCGGAACCCGGTCCGTCAACCCTGTGGACACCCGGCCGTTGTGGGACCGGGAGCAGTCCACAAATCCCGTAGAATGGGATCTCTTATGTTGAAGAGGGCTGCCTGTCAGATGTCAGGTGTGCAGCTCCCCGCGTGTCTCCAGGCATCTCGGTTTTAACCTTGTATTAGCGAGATACTCGTGTTCTGTTTGATTATAACTCTAGTGATGGAAGTATTCAACCACATGGATCCTCCTGACCGGGATGTGGGGGAATCTACACAGACAAGCTGTTTTATGTCTTTGGGGGAAACCTTTGGACTCGTAGGTTCACCTGCACCCCTCTTGAAACGGGATTAAAACACCTTTATTTCATAATTAAAAACGGTTTTATATGTAACTTCCCTTCCTCCAACGGAATCCAACAGGACTTTAATAACAGTAAAAACTGAAATTGATACTAACCCCCATTTGTTCGTGCATATTTTTCTTCAGTGTAAGCATCTCAGTGACCCGCTCCTCCTCTTCCTCCAGACGAGATTCTAAGTCATGCAGGATCTCCTCCAGCTCCTGCTTCCTGGTGGCCAGACGGGCCCTCATCTCCTCCGCCTCGGCACACAGCTCCGTCTCCGCCTGCAGCTGCTCTTGAAGAGCCAACTTCTCAGTGCACAGCTAGAAAAGAGGAGTCAGAATTATAGGAGGTGCATCATTCAGAATGAAGCATTAATGAAGACAAAGTTCAGTGTTACTGGACCAACTCCCACCTTTTGTTGCTTGTGCTCGTATTCTTTGATCAGGTCCTCAGCCTGAACCTGTTTTTCCTTCAGCTTGAGCATCTCGTCCTCCCTAACGAGCAGCTCCTCTTCCTGTCGGGTTACCTGCAGCAGCGGCTTCACCTAGATTAGGAGAGGCTGAAGTTGAGTCATTTTTTCTCGATGACAGCTGGAGGCGTGTGGATCAGAGCCGTCTGGAGGTTCACACACACACACACACACACACACACACTATCGATCTCTCTCTCGATGGACGTTTTCGTGGCGGCTCTCTTATCCAACATGTGACGTTTTAATCTTTGAATTGAATTATCTAGATTTGCCGGGATGTCATGTCCACCGCTTTAATGTGACGTACAAACCTTGTCACTCGCCACTCTTGTCATCAAATATCATCTTTGCCCCTTTAACTCTCCAGGAAAAAGCACTAAACCTGGAAATATGACAAAGAGCTGATCTGTAAATGATCCTGATGAGCTGCTGTGACAGGAAGAGCTCAGGATCCTCTACGTCCTCGTCCCAGTGTCTGAACACGCAGAAATGTTGAATGTGGATGAACTCAGGACATCAGAGCAGCAGCTTTCTGTGTGACGGGCTTCAGCGTATCCGGGAGATCGCTGACAGAACATCTGTCACACGGGCCGCTGGGATTACTGCTATGGCCGACGATCAAAGCGCTGCAGCTTCTGTTCATCGCCACGATTATTCCACCAACGTACGGCGACGTCCTCGGCACCAACTCTGGGAGGTGATCCGTGCGGCTGAGAGCTGGACCACGACTCCAACCGTCACTAGAGTCTACCAGTTTCTGTTACCGCTTTTCCACCAAAAATAACCCGGTGCTAGTTCGGTGCTTGTGCAAGGGCTTCGTTAGTTCAACTCTGGCACCTCCTAAGAACCTGTTTGCTATGCCATTAGCAAGGAACCAAGTCAGAGTCACTCCATTACGTCACCGTATAACAATCAGTTCTTGGCTCTAGACCAGCAAAGAGTTGGTGCTTGTTTGGCACCAGTTTTGAGAGTCTGGTGCTTAGCACCAGCTCTTTGCTTTTCCACAGCCTAAGTCATGCTTTGGATCCGACTAGCCCTGGAACCAGCTCGGTGGAAACGGGTACGCTGTGCCTCAGCCTTTCAGGGGCGTGTTCAGTGCCGAAGTGGAAAAAATGTTTGCATTGGAAGTTCTGCTGGGGTGACCACATCTGAGAGAACCTGTTTCCGTGTCCCACGTGAGATACAGACGTAAACGCTGAAGGAGAACGCCAGGGGAAATAATCAAGCCCAGTTCTGACACACAAGTGAGGAATCTCACCAGCAAACAACCGCTTCCTCAGAGAATGAAGAGATGAAGCCGTGTCAGAATCTTACTGGAGAGGTCCAATTTGTCCGTCAGTCAAGACTGGAGTGGTGTGATGTAATGTCTGCGGGAAGCAGACGCTTCACTCATGTTTGGGTCAAGAGCCTTCACTCCAGTGGTGATGGTGAGGAGGTGACTGGTTCTGCTGCTGAAAGAACATCTACCGTCTCTGTTAATTACCTTGGTGAAGAGCCTCCACCACTGCCAGTTCCTGAGTTTGAGGTAAGCGACACAGTTCCTCTGGATGACCTTCATGGCCGTCAGCTGCTGCTGCCTCTTAGCAAAGGCCCTCGAGTAAAAAATGTTTAGATGTGATTATATTACATGTTTGGTTAAAGTAGATCATGTGATCCGATCACAGAACACATGAAAGACGGTAAAGTTTCACAGGTATGGACGAGGGAGATGCTCCTTACTTGCGGGCCAGATACCCTCTGCACCAGGCCTGGAAGCTGATGATGACGTCGGTGATCTTTATGTCCCTCTCCTCCTCCAGGTGGGCCAGAACTCCAGCCCTGAAGAACACTTTACTTTGACCAACGCGGTACAGGTTGGGGTCCAGCTCCAGGGCTTTGATCTGACATGGAGACAGAGGAGACTCGATGACATGACCCGGAGATGGACGTGGTCCAGAGGGACGCTTCTTCTGATGAACTGCCTACTTCTCCGGTGGATTTATCGTTCTTACCATCAGCACACAGGCTTGCTTTCCATCCATGAAGCCTTTAGGGATCGAATTAGGAGTGAGGATTTCATACCTGTTAGAGAGAAGCACCAATAAAAGAGTTTCAGTTGGACTGGGATCATCGTTTTTCTGGGGACCTTCAATGGAAGTTGCGTAACCACTATGAGTTTTGACAAAACAAACCCTCAATAAGTGCCGTAGAAACTCCAGCACACACAGACGAGGTCAAATGTAGCCTCGAGCGTAAAAATAAGCACACTGAAGAAACCAATTACGGGATGCTTTCACTTCACTTTCAGGGTCGCTATAGACCACAGCAGTTTTGAGGAGTTGTGGAAAAACCCGTTACAAACGTACAGACTAGAGCAACCACTTGGACACGCCCCCATTAGCATAGTCATAAAACAGTTTCAAAGCTCATGGTCCGATACCTCTGTCTGAACTCCTGGAAGACGATACGGTTGGGGAAGCCCTGTCTGCAGATCCGAATGCCTTCTAGGACTCCATTACATCTTAACTGTTCCAGGACCAGGTGAGGCTCCAGTTTACCCGCCTGAAGAAAAATCAATGAAGCACAAGGTTCTTTTTCTTTCTTTAAAAACGTAGACATTTTCTCACCTGTATCAAGAATATATGGATAGATGTACTTTTTTTTTTTTGGGGGGGGGGGGGGGGGGGGGGGGGGTAACCTGTTCTTTTGTTTATATGAAAATGCATCGTGACTGAAATGATTATTCCTGTGCTGGTGGATGAAGGCGGGCCGTGGGATGAAAGTCCTGTTTGCAGGACTGAAAGAATGTGCTTCTTTGAACACGTGACCACTGACAGGAACCACAGTCAATAATGCATTTAATATTCCTTTACTTGCTCTTTTCCACAAAACCGGGGCAGGAAGTTGAGAAACGGTGGAGGCGCCGAGGGCCGGCTGTGGTTTCGTACCTTCTTCTCGTGGTTGGGGATGATGCAGCGGACAAAGTTGGGGTTGGTGTTCCTCAGAGTGGCCATCAGGTTACCCAGCTGCTCCTTGTACAGCTGACCCACGGTGCGGAACATGCCCTTACGAGGTTTGAAGCCTACTTGCATGGAGTCGGACATTCCCGCCACCTTGTCCATGCCAACAATCCGGTCCACTGTGAGGATGAAGAGGAGGAGGAGGAAGAAGAACAGGAGCGCTGTCAGTGCATTTTGGAACATTAAGGAAGAAAATCTGCTCCTGCAGGCCTGAGATCCGCTCCTGTGACAGAATGCCACTTCAACAATATGTATATATTAAGTATTTGGTCTTTTCTGTCAGTTAATTTGAATATTTACATTTCATGAAATATTAGGATGCACTCTTGGACTGACGGTTGAATCCGGCCACTTACTGTCTCTCCACAGGTCAGCAATGAACTTCTCAGCGGACTGGCTGAGCAAGTTCACCACGGACTCATTCAGAGGGTCCATGTTCTTCATCAGCCACTCATCTGCTTTGTAGTCCACCTGCAGCAGGAGAACTACAGTTAGCCAAAGCGCCGTCAGCGTAAACGGGTGTCTGGATGCTCGTCTGGTTCTAGAGTCAAGTATTTGTTCTTTTCTTACAGATTCACCGCATGAGCTGGAACAGATGTGAATGTTTGAGGTCTTCAAATCAGAATCTTAAACAATTGAATGATGCAACAACAACCTCACTGACCTTTCCAGCATAGTGAAAGACGGAGAAATCAACGTTGTCCATCAGTTTCTTCGGTTTCTGGAACTTGGGGTGCGTTCCCTGCTCCTGAACCACCTTCTCCACAAAGGACTTGTCTGTGGCTTTGGGGAACCAGCACTCTTCATCCAGCAGAGCCAGGATGCCTGGAGGACCCGTCTGGGATGAAGGGGGTAAAGAAATAACAATTAGTCCACAGGAACTAGATGTGGATTCAACCTTTGAAATGTTTCACACAACACCAGATTGACATTCAGCGTGAATGCTCTCCAGGCAGATTTGATCAGTGGGTGGGTTTACCAGGACCCCATCACTCCCGATAAGAACGGAATAAAAGCCTGAAGGGAATGAAAATTCTCCACATAAACCCAACATTCCCAGTGGATTTTCATTCCATTGCAGGAGGGTAGAATAAGACCTTTGTAAAGACGACGGTGGAACAGAGAACTTCCTGTTCTGTGTGAGCCCAGCAGAGAGTTTGTTTTAATACTAACTCTACAGGAATGAACTCTATCAGGAGTCGTCTCAGACCAAAGACGCCGACTATAAGGATGAATAAGAACCACGACTTCATCAGAGGTCATCTTCCTCTCCAGTGACCTCATTGATTGTTGCGTTAAAAGGTCGCCAAGCATGCTGTGGAACTGGGTTTTCAGAATAAAAGCGTGTGATGAGTTACTGTGGATGATGTTGACGTTAAGGGTCAGACGTAACATTTCTGGTGAGTTTCCCACACAACCCGGCTTCCCTAGCTAATGGTGTTATGATGCAAGGTTAGTCAAACTAAAACCCCTCTGAAGTACCGATAGGGTTTTGTCAGGCCTTTTCCCTCTCCCCCCCCCCCCCCCCCAGTACATAAATCTGCGTTACTCTCAAGCTGCTGCTTCAGTCACAATAACAGCAGGAACTGCACTGATCACATGGTAGACGCCCATATTCTGACAGAACACGTAATATTGGTCACTTTATCCCTCCTTAGCGTAGCGTTGACCCAAAACTTCACTACCTCAGCCGAGGAGGTTCCGTTTTCCCTGCAGGAGTCGTTTGTTTGTACCTGTGAGCAGGAGTACAGAAAACTACAGACAGATTTGCATACAATTTTACCCAGAGGTAGATTTTGGTATATCCTAGAAGCAATTAAATGTTGTTGACGTTATGTGTTTCGCGGTGGCATTTGGGGTAAAGTGGGCTGAACAGTGATGCTGAAGTGGAATGCGCAGGAGACGAGCGGCTTCAGAGTATCTGAGAGATACTCAAGAGAGTTGGTTGGAGTTGTCGGTAGATTTTGAGGCCGGCAGTAACTCAGACAATAAAGGAGGAATCTTTCCTAAACCTAAGGCTATGTTGTGCCTAAGTTGAGCTTTTTGAGCTCGCAGTCATTTTCTAGTTGGGAATGATTCCAATCAGAAGGAAAACATCTGGCGTTATTCATCTGTAGGAGAGGAGGAGGAATAATAACTGCTGGACGGCTTACGGGTCTCTCGATGAGATCGATGCAGGGCTGCAGGTCCAGGCCGAAGTCGATGAAGCTCCACTCGATGCCCTCCCTCTGGTACTCCTCCTGCTCCAGGATGAACATGGTGTGGTTGAAGAGCTGCTGCAGCTTCTCGTTGGTGTAGTTGATGCACAGCTGCTCAAAAGAGTTCAACTGTAGGAGGGAGTTAGAGAAGCTGTTACTCAATTTACAGGAAAAAAAACTTTATTCTAAAAATAAGAACAGAACGGTCCGATTTTAGAATATCCGGTTAAAGGGACATTTACAGCTGAAGAGAAATCTGGAAAGACTAATAAATGTAATGTAACTAATAAATTCATACATTTTTATGACGGTATTTAAATAATAATAATAATAATACATTTAATTTATAAATGAGACCATCTCAATCCCAGACTGATGAAGACCCATTGGGTTGGATTTTCGTTAAAGCCTGCTCTAACTTCAGGGGGAGTGGAGGCATCGCCTAGAGGAGACCGGGTTAAGAAGACCCCTGTGTGGCTGACAGGGGTACACAGAGCTGCCGAGTCAGCAGGTTCTTATCGTCCGTCTCATCACAGAACTACAGTTATGGTGGATGAATATCAATCCACCTCACCTCAAAGATCTCAAATCCAGCAATGTCAAGAATGCCGATGAAGGATGCCCCCTGTCTCTTGGTCTTGTCCAGAGCCTTGTTGATCCTCATAACCAGCCAGCGGAACATTCTCTCGTACGAGGCTTTGGCCAGAGCCTCCACGGCAAACTCTGCCTGCTCCTGGGTCTGGGCCTTCTGGACGTAGTCCCTGCCCACCTGCACAAAGAATCAGACCATGTTTTCCTGTGAGACTAAAACAATCATTACTTGATCTGGTTCCCAACAGCTTTTCATCTAATGCCACATTTCTGACTTTATTTTGTCATTTCAAGGAACGTCCCAGTAATGAGCGCGACGCCTACCTTGATCCTGGGAGAGAGGATGGCTCGCGAGAAGTCAGTCACATTCAGGCTCAGCAGGTGACACACCTTCTGGGCGGCTGGGGGAGAAAGATGAGGGTCACGGATGGATAGATATTAGAAGAGGTGTGACGTTATCAGCCAATGGAGGGGCAGAGAGGGAGGAAGGTTATGATGATGATGATGGAGTGTGTGCCTGAATGTGTGTACCGGTGTCATCAGACATGGACGCCTGGTCTGAGTGACGCTCCTTCTTGAAAGCCATGTTCCCCAACTGCAGCACGGCCGACACCACTTTAAACAAACCTGTGTGCCGAAAGAACGCACTCAGAATGTAATCCAGACAAATTTATAGATAAGATGCAATAAATAATACTTCCTCTTTCTTTATATTTGCATACATTTATTGTATTTTGACTTTCAGGTGTAGTTTTTATTTAGAATATCTGTGTGCTGGAGCGGCTGCAACTAACAAATTTCCCCTTTTGGGGAATAATCAAGTTTTTCTATTCAAATAATGCAAATGCACAGATGGCTGTTTGCCAAGTACACACACACACACACACACACACACACACACAATGTTTGAACAAAAATGATTGACCTAATATCTCCTCTTCTGAGATGCCCATGATCTTGAAGGCCTCCATGGTCTCAACAAACAGCTCCTTGTCTGGTTGGCCAGGAATGGTCATGTTTCCATTGGACAGGAAACGATACTTGCTGTAATCCTCCAGACATAACTCGGTTGCTTCAGGACAAAAAAAGAAAGAATGTTTAGACACGTTAAATGATCCCAGGGCTGCCCGGAAATACACGCCGTAACTTGACAAAGAATTTCAGCATGATTGGTTCAGATGTCGAGAATGAAAAGCTCAGATTTGAATATTGGCTATTAAATCAGCTACTTCCTTTATTTAGAAGTCAACATATATACATCTCCCTCTAGTGGCCGACGTTGGTACAGCTCGGTAATCCAGAAAATCATAAATCTTTATCTTCTAAATCTGCTTTTTTTTTTCACGACTACTTGCTGGATTATAACACAAACATCTGTAATTTATACACTAACATTTCTAAACACTCATTACTGTAACAGATTCGTTTTCTCGTAACGTTCTTGTTTTTGACAAACGCAGTATTCAGAGGAAACGGGAGGGATTAACACAGAACACACGATCCCAGGGCTTCATGTCGGAGCTAAAGCATAAAATAAAGTAGAACATAAAGTCCTTACATTCATTGTTTTTTTCAATATGACATGTGTCTCACTGGGATTTCTCATCTGTTGTGATTTGATACACCTATGTCTTTATTTTTATCTGATCTAAATTCCTGTTTTAACGTCTTTGTATCTGTAAAGCCACTGAGTATTTATGAAGCGCGCTCTATAAATAAAATGTATTATTCGTTAAATTTGCACAAAAATATTTATTCTGCTTTTAAATAAATATTAAAAGTAAATGATACTTTTGTGTATTTCAGAGCCTGTTCTTCTGCATTTTCCCACACAGGTTACTGCTTCTACTGGAGGAGAACATGTGCACTGGAGTCACCTCCGGTCTTTCCTCACACTGACGTTCAGGGGGGATTTTTCTGGCATTTTGGTTTAAATCTTAAATGTGAATTCAATGAAGCGCGTCAGGGTCTGATCCGACGGCTGAACTGGGCTTGGACCAGTGCAGCTGGATTCCCCTTCGTCTCTAACCAATCATTCATCACCTCCCGACTCTCCACAGCATTCAGTTTGACGCATTGACTGGACAAAGTCTTACAGCGCACTTTGTCCACGGTGCCGGCCAGCATGTAGTAGAAGACGTGGAAAGTTCTCTCGTCCTTAGCTTGTCGAATGGCCCGAGACTTCTCCAGCAGGTCTGGTCAGCTTTCAGTTAAGGACAGCAAACGCAGCATGAAAACAGCAAGGTGGTAATCTGATTACATCAAATCACACAATCCCTCTTTTAAAAAAGGATGCAGGATTCAATGTTGGCTCCAACGATGTAACCGTTCACGTCAAAGTTGATCCGGATGAACTTTCCCTACAGGAGAAAGAACAAACCAAATCATGATGGTGGATAAGAAGCTCCAAACGGTGTCATTTCTTCAACCAGCTTCTCCAGGTTCAGAGATTGTGCCTCCGACAGGCTATGTTTTTGTTCTGTCATAAGTTTGACACTAACTCAACTTAGTGCATTTATTGTACTTTTATTCTGACAGGCCTTTAGACGCGAGACTCTAAGACTCGGAACTCCGTTTTCAGGGACTAGAGGTCATTCTTACGAATCTTGAAGAGTTGTCGTTCTTGACTGTTTTTGCGTTGCCGAAGGCCTCCAGGATGGGGTTCGCCTGCAGCAGCTGCTTCTCCAGCTCCCCCTGACAGGAGAAACGGCGTCAGTCCAAACTACTGTTCACCACAACATGAGTGAACTTTGAATCCTGCGTTCCCCTCAAGACCTTCCTTCGGTTAGTTAATGCAAGCAAACACAGAAAGACGACCGCCCCGTTGAAAAGGTGTTTTGTTGCAACAGGTAACATAATCACGGCAGGCACCACACCCACACCAGAACCAGAACCCAAGCCCTGTACATTCCAACACACGTCTCCACAGCACAGCCAGCCACGCGAGGATGGATCCGCCAAGACCCTCCCCCGTCCATGCGGGACCACCGAAGCACAGAGGATGGTTAGTCAAGACCCCCCCAAAAGGAAAAGCTGCAACACCCCGAACACCCCGAACAAGCTGCATGATGCAACATAGAACTGAGAAAGATAGAGAAGAAAGGAGCTGCTGCTACTTTATAATAGGGTTTATGAAACTATGGGCTCAAACCAAAGGTGTGTTTCAGCATGTCAGACGGGCGTGAGGTAAAGTTCCTGCCACCAGACCTTTGCCTCCGCTATAGAACCTTTACTACACGGTGATACTAGCGAATATAAAAGGAGTCAACTCTGATTAAAAAGGGAGAACTGCTTTCTTTCTCCTATCACCAGGTTAAATAATGATAACGGTTTAAATAATAATCTGTGAAAATGTCTTTTTACAGGATTTGGTGCCGTATAATTTAGTACCGTTACTATTTTAAATGTTCTTAAAGATGGAAGACAGAGTTTGTGGATGTTGGTCGAGCGAGACCAGCAGTCACACCCCCCCCCCACAGTCCTGTTTCACGTCTAGACATGAGATCTTCTTCTTCTTCACCTCTAAGCATAAAAAACAAACAAAACATTTCCCAATCTAAAGTAATCCTCTAAGAAAGAATGAACACACTCCCCTCAAACCCCAGCAAGAGGCGGGAGAACACCACCCGTTAGAGCAGAAACGTCAGGGTCAGAGGTCAACTCACATGTGATAAAACCGTCATTCCCTGCAGGGAAAAGGGTGAGAAAGAGAGAATTTGTCACATTTGATAAAGTTAGAACACAAGGAAACATGATCAAGTATGAAGAACTAACTTTAGAGATGAAACATCTCGTGTTGTCTTGAACAAACAACTAGTACTTGTGTACTAGTACACAAGTATACACGTACACAAGTACACACGTACACAAGTACACGTACACAAGTACTCACAGAGATAGAGGAGTCAAAGCCTTTTACTGACCTGATCTTTCTTGGACTTGAAAGACGAGGCCACATGAGCGAGATACTGAATGACTTTCTTGGTATTTTCTGTTTTCCCAGCGCCTGATTCTCCACTGTACAAACAGACGAGCCACAGACCCAGAGATTCAGAAGAGACCAGATCAAAGACAGATTCAGAAGAGACCAGTTCAAAGACAGATTCAGAACAGACCAGATCAAAGACAGATTCAGAACAGATGAATCTATATCTATATATATAAATCTCTATCTATACACACAATAAAACATAAAACCACCAGTGGAGTCAGACAAAAGACTCACATCTCATGTGACATAAATCCATCTATAATATGAACGCGTCTGCAGTGGCACACAACAGAGACCTGTGTCAACAACAACAACCACAACAACAAACGCAGAGACTCAAACTGAAACGGACCTTTGCTTCATGAACTCAACAGCAGACAATCTCTCCTGTATCTTTTTTTTTTTTTTTTTACATCTCTGCTCGCCTCAGCTTCACCTGCTGATGACATCATGTAGTCCTGCTCAGACTCATGTTACATGGCTAAGGTTGGACGCATCCAATCCAGGACCAACTTTATCAACCCAACATCGGCGATGAAACATCCAACGTTTAGAAAACACTGACATCCGTTGTTCCATGACAGCTGACAGATTCAACCTGCTCACTCAGATCACATGATGTGACCAAAAGCTCCAGAGTAACGCTCAACCAATGACGTGACCCGGTTCATGAATGTTCTGAAACGTGTGTGAAGTCAGTGAACCGTTGGACCACGTCGGTATGAAATCCTCAAAAACAGAAAGTGTGAAAAGAGCGGCGCGGTGACCTACGTGCAGAGGATGGACTGGTCCTCACGATCTGTGGGAGGAGAAAGAAGGGAAAAAAGGAAATGAATCAAACTGAGAACAGAACTTTAACGTAATACTTATCGCTAATCTGCAAACCCATAAAACAAATATCGTCTGCATCCAGAAGCTGGACTGTCGTTTGAATATTTGTTTATTGATGTCAAACTCTCCACTACTTTCACAAACTTAATCCTTAAGATACAGATGAGACCCAATCCACTCAACCTTATCATCTGTTGTAGCCATAAAGCCAGAAACTGAACCAGAGGGGAACCCTCGGGGTCTTCACAGAAGGTCCAACATATCAGCATTTCAAATGTCATATTTTCATTTAATAATTATTCTCTTAGAACTCATTTTCTTTCAGCTCTGCTCCAGAAGAGAAAAGGTTACCGTCCTGAAAACGTCAAAGCAGCGTTATCCAATCAGATTCTTATGGGATTGTTGTTGCTAGGCAGACTAAAGGTTAGAGCTGGCTCACTGATTGGCCATTACTTCATCACCAGGAGGGAAGGCGTGGCCTTCTGTGTTTGTTTAGGACGTGACCGGTGAATTAACCTATCAAATTTGGATTTATAGTGGGTGGGACAAACATCCCATCACCGAGGACTTCAGGAAGGCCAAAGCTAACTTTGAATGGACCAGAAAGTAGGCCTGGGCGTGTTCTGAAGGTCTGCTCGTCTTACGGCAGTATTAGGCATGAGGAGGCGTATGAGGAATCTCCTCTGCTCCTGCCGAGCGCTCATTTTCAACAAATTAATACCTATTGGAGAAATAGGACCTCCATGCCAATGGAGAAAGACCTGAAATGGACCAGTGTCCTCTACCACCGTCTTATGGAAGTATTTATTCAAGACAGAAAGGAGGACAGAGTTCATCTTCAGACGAGGAACAGCTTTGGCGGGTCTAATCTTTAAGTATCGTAAATATCTGCTGACTGTTGCTGGTTTCTGCTGCTGTGGCTTGAATGAGGTCCAGATTCATTCACGTATGTTTCTGCCAGCAGCTCGGCTGGTCTGAGCATTTGTTGAGGGTCTGTCAGTCAGTGATGACGGTTATGTGAGAGATGGGATATGTTTATACTAATAATAATAATACATTTATAATCATAATCCTACATCTTTCACGGTTTCAGAGAGGATGCAGTCCGAATTTGTCCTCAGAGGTGCTGAACCTGATTTTAACACTTGAATATGGGCCGGTTCCGTGTTCTGACAGTCTCTGTGAGGTCAGCTTCATTGTGGGTCCAGGTAGAAAACCAAATATAAAGGGTTGACATGCTGTGGTTACCCTGCATCATGCTCCTGTAGGCCGTGTCTGTGATGGCGTAGATGTGGGGGGGCATCTCGTGTCTCTTCTTCCCTTTGTACATGTTGACTATCTCCTCGGTGTAGATGGGCAGATACTTGTACGGGTTGACCACCACACAGAAGAGGCCCGAGTAGGTCTGGGTGAGGAAGAAGGCCGTTACAGTTCAGTAACATTTAAAACACACAATCATCCGTCTCTGAAACCGGAGACTCTGCAAACCCAAACCCAAACCCGTCATGCTACTATTCAAAACCATGTTGACAGACTCACGTAGATGAGTCCAGAATAGTATCTCTCCTTCAGGTTGTGCAGCACCGACGCCTCGTTCAGACAAGTGAGCTCCGCCATGTCCTCCACCTTATTGAACTTGGGCGGGTTCATCTTCTGAATGTCATCCTTGTTCACCTTCACCTAAAATGTAAGGACCCAGACCAGAGGGATGAACGCCTGACAGCGAGCTGGAAACCACAGACCTTTGTCTGAAGCTTTATTGGGATTATTTTGAAGATGACACGCGGCCCTTTTCTCTTCACCTTCTTGCCGCTGTCCGTCAGCTCCACCACACACTCCTCTCCGTGCTCCTCCTTGAGGGAGCCGGGCTCGAAGCCCACCTTCTCTGAAGGGACCCACACCAGCTTCTTGGTGGCCCAGTCGGCCTGGGCCATGGGGTTGTTCACCCCACTGCGATCCCCATACAGGAACTTGTCTGCGTCCGACATGGTAGCTGAAGGACAGAACCAGAGATTTAGAACCAACTAGTCCAACGCCGCCGTCCCTGAAAGCAAAGGTCTATCCCCGTGAATCCCCCGCGTCTCAAATTAAATGTGAAGTCATGTGCGAGAAACTGTGTTTTTGTAAAAAAGCCCCGTGTGATTAAATATGAACTTTGAGAGTAAAATATGACGCAGACCAGAAAGACCTCCTCCAGTGGAGTCACGCCCACCAAAGTAGGACAAGAACCAACAACATTCAGGAGGTTATGGCTGAAAAACATCAAAAAAAGATCCCCCCAGTGAGTTTAATATAAAACCGATCTTTCCCAAAGTCACTCCAGTTCTTCCTCACACTACGGTCTGGCTGGGGAAAATGATCCATGAAATATTTTCTGAGCTATGTCCAGAAAAAACCGTGATACGCGTCAAAAAGCTCCTGAGTGAGTCAAATATGAAGCTCTGGGGTAAAACACCACTCAAACAATAAAGATCTCCTCGGGTCCATTCATCAGAACCAAAGTTTGACTGAACCGCACCAACGGCTGAGAATTTACGGCCTCACAATTTCAGATTAAGCTCCCTCTAGTGTTGGAACATACAACAGAATTTTCCCCAAATCGCTCCAGTTCTTCCTCACACTGAGGTGTAGCTGGGGACAAAGTTTTGTGTTATCGCGTCGTGACGATTCCATATAAATGTAAATATATCTGGACTTTTATTAAGATCAATCAATGAATTCATTTCATATGGATCCAGATTTTGAAGGTTCTTGATGATTGTGGACTGGAGCAGTCAAAGGATTTCTGCACCCGACTTCATGGACCTCTCATGAGATATCCAGCGCCAGAACCCACGTGCCAAAGACAAATGTTTACATCTTTGGGGCTGATGGGAAGTTTGCCGCTGTGAGATAAATAACGCTTCATTATTATTTCAGGTGCATCTTTAAATATAATATATAATTATAATAATATGAGTTACATCCTGCAGGAGAGCATTCTGGGTAAAAATGACATCATGGCGACTGACGGAGGTTTTTATGGTCCAGAGTCATGAAACAATAATAAATAATAATACATTTACATGAAACGAAGGAACGCGTTAAAGTTTGGGACGATTAGAATCAGTGCCGGGTCAAAGCAGAGGAACCCGTCCAGAGTTCTGATCCTTCTGTCTGCAGCTCTTACAATCAAACCCGCGTCACCTTTCCTCAGGTTTGTTTTTTCGAGACTTCGAAGTTCTGACTCCTTTTGGTCCGAGGTACACAGAACTTCATGAAACGAGAGATCCCGTCCTCGTTCACGGCACCACGCCCCGAACATTCTCCAGAGGTCGTCACAGTCGTCTGACACGGATCCCACAGAGACGTCGGAGAAGGCGGCGATGAATCACCTGAAGATAAGACTTGTGGAATCTGCCGCGCTCAGCTAATTAAACTCTTCTGGTTTGAACGGCCTGCTGCAAACACTTGAATAAGTTTAGATTATGTCGTTTTACAAACAGGGGCTGAATAATTCTGCTTCCGCTACCGGTCCCGTCAAAACAGACGGACCCAGAAGAAAAGGGCCAAATGCCAACTATCTTTTCTAATCACACTTAACCCTGAAGAGATTTTCCCTTTCCTACAAAACTCCTGGATTCCCTACTTGAAAGACTTCTGAATAAAAGCCATCAGCCCTCCCTGACGTGAACCTGGACTGTTCACGTCATGGACTGGTACTGTAACAACACCTGTGCAATAATGCCGGTTTATCCGTTTATTTTCTATAGCTTTTTAAAAACTCCATCCTTCATCCCCCTCTTCCTCACCAGCTCATTATGCAGAATACCACAAATTCCCAGCCATTCCCACTCCGTATTACCCACAATCCTCTCTTCGAGGGGAAAGTTTCTGCTGCAGGCAGTAAAGGAGCATCATTACTCTTCGTTCTGCTGCAGGAGAAGAACTCATCAGTTCGATGGAGGTCCTGCTGACGGAGATACGGGAAGGAATGTCGAGAGCAAGTCTGGGCAGAGAGAAAAATGACTCTCACTCTCCAGCCACACCCCGGGAAAAGACTCGGCGCCTCACCTTATCAAGGACTCAACGTGCTATCAGGAGGAAAATCCTGATCCTGCCGCTGAACTCCTGTTAGAAGAGAGAGAATCCTCTGAGATCCATCAGAAGCTCCAGAGGGTAACGGGGTTCACCGGAGAAACACCGCAGGAGGAAAGCTTTCGCACAAAAGCAGTTCAGTAGAAAGTAAAAACCACTAGTTGAGAATCCTCTACGGTTTTATTACTAATGTGGTAAAGTTACTTCATCCAGCCTCTTTACCAGAAATATAAAGACGATGGTTCCTTCCGTTTGAACTTCGACCCTCCACACAGAGCAAAGTGACTCACTACATCCACAATAAACAGACGTATCCTTAAAGGACATCCCACTCAGGACCGCCATCATAGATGTGACAACAAGTAAAAACGTCCACACCCGTTTACTTTCTACAAAAACAACAAGTAAAACCAGAAGAACCTGCCTCTGAGGTCCAAACCTACCTCTGAAGCCCAAACCTACCTCTGAAGCCCAAACCTACCTCTGAAGCCCAAACCTACCTCTGAAGCCCAAACCTACCTCTGAAGCCCAAACCTACCTCTGAAGCCACTCTTCAACAGACATTGCCTCGTCATTTCCTGTTCCCCTCCAGTATAAAACATCAGAGGAACGAGGCCCAACAGCGCCCGCTGTTTGGGAAGAACTCCTGCAGAACTCTCCATTGATGTCGGATTTACTGCCAGCCTCTAAGTCTACCAACAACCTGACAACCTCTGGCAGTATCGATCCGACAGAATCATAAAAGGGTTTACTCTTTATGATGCTTGTGTCGTCATTTCCTGTTTCTCTCCCAGCCGCAAGCTCCTCCCCCAATGGAACATCAAAGGAACAAAGGCAGCAATGACCACATTGGAACATCACTACTCCAAACGGCTTATTCTATTTTATTTTAAACGCTGCACAACAGGTATCTTCAACATTTCATCACCTCTGGGCTGAAACCTTCCTCGGGGGAAAATGTTTAATCCATCCTGCAGTTTTCTTTAATCTCCCTAACAGACTCTACAAATAAAAGATGAAGACATGATGAAGACTCCAATGAACGATCGAATATAATCATGCTTCCATATCAAGGTTTGTGGAGCCGAGGCGGACGCCAGCTGCCTCCTCTCAGGTAGAAGACGAGGATAATGATGATGAAGCAAGAAGATGTTTTAGCACTGGAGGCTTCTGAGGCCTTATAATAATAATAATAATAATAATAATAATAATAATTTCTTCACAATTACATTTGATCCAAATGTAAAGGACGTTATAAATTAAATGTATTATTAGCCTCCTGAGCCGAAACACCTGATGGTGTGATGATGATGATGATGTGGATGGACGCCGTCCGTCGCTGGTGAACACGAGTAAAATGACCTTCGTCTAAGAGATCAGGGATAAAAAGCTCACCTGGAGGCGCTTTACGGAGCGCGTGTGAGATCTCAACCCGATTGTGCGGTCCAGCGGTCTTTGAGGGCGCGTCAACAGAACCCCACCCTGCGTCCACGTATGCTGACCCAGGTGCCCACTGTGGCGCCGCCGTTTGTGTGTGGGGAGATGAAGACGCAGCGTGTGCGTTTATAGAGCGAGGGATAAAGAGATTAGAACACAAGGAGGTTTCCCTCCTAAGTTCATTATGTGCTCAAAACCGCAGCGGGTCAGACACGACCAGCAGCGGGTCACATGAGAGTGATGCATCACTAATACTCCACACAACATCATCCAACCCGGCGCCGCCTGAGGAAACTTGTGACATTCGCATGTGTGGCATACAGGTTGTGGCTCTCTGTGGGCCAACTTCCTCAGGAAGTTGAAGAAACCCGACCTCCGATAATTTCGACACTCAAGAGGAGAAGATTTTTGTCTTCAGCATCAATTCTGGCCCAAGAGAGAAACAATCCTCAAAGCTCTGCTGAAGTCAGGAGGAAGACGAAGATACGAGTTCTTTCCTCAAGGATTTCAACCCGTTCAAGTTGACCCATCTGAAACAGAACAAGTCCGGCTGCCTGCAGCTCCTTCACCGCCTCGATCTTATAATCTCGGCTTTAGTCAGGCTTTCTTTCAGCATCTCTTCTTCTTGGCTGTCAGTCAACAGAATCTTTACCCGGGCTTGTTGTCTCTCACCTCACAGACGGCAGGAGTTCTGCCAACTGCAGCCCGGCACCATCAATCAGGATGAGACACACTCAGAGTAGGTTCCGTTTCATAAATATTCAGGTTTGTAGTGGTGCATTGTGGGTACAATGAGGAAAAACCAACCCTTTTAAGGTGAGAAGACTTCTGTATATCAGGGCCCATTGGATTTCCCCTGATTAGATGGTACTGTAGAATTTCTAAGGGCAACTAAAAGTGAGGACTGGATTAAGATCAGTAAACTATTTGACAAGTCTAGGCTTGAAGTTTGCCCTAATTTTAAAGACACACTGCAAAAACTCCATATCTAAGGGAGAGGGTTGGTCTGGTTCTCCTCAGAATCTCTTCCTGCTCTTCTTTACAGACACAAACGCTGAACGAGGAACTTTAAGGCAGATATAAACTTCTTCTTACGTCAAACGATCCTGGACATAATCACAAAAAGCTCAAATGTCGTATTTCCAGCTGACTTTAGTTAGTAGATAGAAACTTTAGAAATGTAAAAGTGAGATTTTCCAGCTCAATCTCAGATGTTATCCATATTTCACGTCTTATTTTATTCTGATTTTCACCTGTTAGGGTTAGATTGATTTTACTTATTGAAGCTAAAAAGACCTTAGATTCTTTATATGTATTTAATTATTTTTGAAGGGTCTTCAGTCAGTCTTCAGGGCGATGCTGTTAGCCAGCGGTACCGGTCCTAACTATGCATGTAGACAGAGGATCTGCTGTGGTGGTCCGTGCGGTTAGCAAAAAGAAGCTAGCACTAGCTTAGCCGCCATCAGTCTCGCTGTAAAACTAGTGTTGAAAATAAAATCCATCAGAAAAAGTAACAAGTGTCACAAATTGAATGAAAGTGGAAAAATAATTCATTGACTTTTCAAATCAAGTCGCTCTGGCGTTTCCCAAACTTTCGTTTCGTCATTTAAATCAGCCGCCGCGTCTTATTGGACAACAGGACTGCCTTAAATAAGGCCTTTTAATTCTTTAATCCTTTAATGTCCTGCTCAACGGTTTGGTTGAGCTCATTTGAGCCACTTATAAAATGTGAGCATCTCGACAGAACCTTTTTATAATCCGACCCAGTGGCATCATGGGTAAGAGTAAGGGGCCAAGGGTAGAGCCCTGGTGGACACCACAGGTCAAAGGGTTTGTCTACTAAACACAATTATGTGACTAGTTTTCTAAAAACATGATTTACCGAGGGCTAGTTAATCTGATTAAACAACATGAACATTTTTATGTCGATCTTTTTTACCGTTTAAAAACATGCAGTGTTTTATTGTTTGATACATGTGTGTATTTTATTTATATTGGGACATTTAGTCCATTTTCTGGGCGAGGACATTAAAGTGTTAAAAACGACTCTGTATTACATAAGAAGTCTTATTCCTGGGGGTCTTTAAAAAAAAAAAAAACGCCTCATAAACCCTGACAGGGACCCATCACAGCGATGTCAGCTGCACCTGGTGGAACTGATGAAGACACCTGGTGGAACTGATGAAGAAGTTTTAGATGTAAAGTTTCTGATCATCAGACCCTGACAGTATTAATAGTATTGACTGTAGACCCCCCCCCCCCTGATCCAGTTCTGCCCAGGACCCCATACGGGCTGGGGCCGCCCCTGTTCAGTCCCGTCTGGGTCTTCAGACTTTGATTGACGTGTTGATTTCGGGTCCTGGAGCTCCGCAGCAGAAAAAGAAGATCTCATACTAACAGAGCAGCGCACACACAAACGGTGCACTCTGGGTAAATATAACACACTGACGCTTTAGGTGAAATAGTGTCGTACAGAAACACACACTCCGGAAATGAACGGACATTTTTGCGCGGATAGAGTGTCACGCGCGAGACCAGGTGCGTCTCTCATCGTGAATAAACCAACTTCTAGTTTCTAAAACTTTCTAAAACAAACTTTCAGCTCTCCGCTGAAGACTCACGTCACGCCGAAGCCCCGGTTTCACTACGTGTAGAACACACCTGTCTTTCAGCAGCAGGCACTCAGGTGAGCTCGGTTCTTCTCGGTTCTGGTTCTCAGCAGATCCAGACGACGTCTCGTCAGAGCAGCAGATGCAGAAGTTCTCCGCTCCGTCTCAGGCGTGGCGAGGAGCGGATGGACTGTCTGCACCTTTAATCCGCCCACTGCCGCTTGCCGCAGGTGAGCCGGAAGCCACGCCCCTCTGCTGCTGCGTTCAGGAGCTCTACGTAAAAAAACTGGAGTAATGTTTTTTCCTGAAAAAATTGATTCGTCCAACCGAATTTTATTCATCATGATTTTGTTCATCATCTCGTCTCATTATTCTTTTATGAACCAACAATTATTCATTTTGTTTCTCGCAGATTTTAAGTTTGAGGTTTTTCCTTTTCTATAATGTTGAATAGCGAGACCTGTCAGAACTTTTTACAGTGTATTTGAACACTTCGATCTGTCGAAAGAAAACGGATGTTGTTGCATCATTTCCTGTTTCTCTCCAGTATAGAACACGGAAGGAAGAAAGGTGTCAATAATGGACTCGCCTCGCCACGTTATGACGTCACTGCTGCCGTTATTATTGTTTATTTTGTTATTATTATTATTTTATTTTAAATGCTGAGAAACATAATCCTGCTGACAGACAGACAGACAGACAGACAGGCACACAGACAGACAGACACGCAGACAGACACACAGACAGACAGGCACACAGACAAACAGACAGGCACACAGACAGACAGACAGGCACACAGACAGAAAGACACACAGACAGACAGACAGGCACACAGACAGACAGACAGACAGGCATACAGACAGACAGACACACAGACAGACAGACAGGCACACAGACAGACAGATGAACATGACCTCCTTCTTCAGCGGAGGTCATGATGATGAAGAGAACTATTGTGAATATTTATCGACATGAAGCATACAAATGTTTATTTCCTGATTTCTATTTCATGACGTAAAAGAAAACGAGCGCTGACCAGATTTTCACTTTGATAAACCTCATAAAAGAAACTAGAAAGATAAAAGAGCAGGTGCTGTCGTAACAGATATAAATGACATGATCAGAGGATCAGCTGGGTTAACTGTGTGTGTGTGTGTGTGTGTCTGTGTGTGTGTGTGTGTGTGTGTGTGTCTGTGTGTGTGTGTCTGTGTGTGTCTGTGTGTGCGTGTGTGTGTGCGTGTGTGTCTGTGTGTGTGTGTGTGTGCGTGTCTGTGTGTGTGTCTGTGTGCGTGTGTGTCTGTGTGTGTGCGTGCGTGTGTGCGTGTGTGTGTGTGTGTCTGTGTGTGTGTGTGTGTGTGTGTGTGTGTAGGAATGCAGTACCTCGTCTGTACCTGCAACAGGATGATGGGTGTGGCTTTGCTGACGTGTCCAAGACAGAAATATGACATAAACATGAAACTGGTCATAAACGCTGGTGAGGAAAACAAACAGTATCTGTATAGTATTCATATTATACTACACACAGTGTGTACTCGTGGTATTATTAAGGTAATGGGTGCAGGTAAGTTTTACATTTATTTATTTATGCTGTGGTATTTTGTATATTAAAGCAAATTTAAAAAATGAAAACATACATCACAATAAAACAACAACAACATCAAAAGACATTTTTGTTTAACCACACCCCCCAACAATCCAGGTGAAGCGTCTCCATCTCAGCGACGAGCCTTCAGCTGGAGTTTCTACCATATTTGGTCAAAGGGTAGACTCACAGAGAGAGAGAGGGAGGGAGGGAGAGGGCGAGCGAGGGCAGGTGGGTGTGGCCTGCTGTCGTGCTCTTTCTGCGGTGTAGAGTTTCCTGTCTTAACCCTGTTATTATTATCCGAGCCCTGCTCCTGCTGTCGTTTCTGACGGGTCGCACATCAGAGACGTTCTGCTGGAGAAGGGAGAGGCATGTCGCAGCAGGACGGCGGCCGACGAGGAAGCACACGCCTGCTGTTTAAGACACACGCCGGGTTCCACGACGGCCTTCAACACATTCATGTTTGATCCAGACCCGGTTCCGATGCTGCTGTTGTTCACCACAAACCTCACAGAATTGTTTCACCTCTCAGGTCCAAACCTTCATTATAAGAGAGGAAATCTGAAGACTTGGACAAATCCAGCAGGTTTCCTAAAAGTCTTCAGTTATGAAACTCCAACTGCGTCTGTTTCCGTTCCTGCCAGACCAAATGAAGAAATGCTGACAAGCAGCAACAAGACTGGAGCTCTGGAAGACGGTACCGTAACAAGTCAGACGCTGAAACCTCACGTGAACTTCTGCTTCACTTCAGAACCCAGCTTCACGGACCTTCATTGATCCGCTGAGTAATCTGCTGAATATTCAAAATCTCTTTGTATCTAGACTTTTGCGACGTCCCGTTCATGCAGAACAATGTTTTATTGGGCCTGCTGAGAAACCCACTCTGGTCGGTGGCCGTCCTTTTTTACCAAACCTGAAATTAGCGCCACCAGCGTCCGTAGTGAGACATGTTCCCGGGCCCAGAGGTCGTCCAATCCTATTTAACGCTGCTGCAAAGCGTAAAACTAAATAAAGCAAGATATGATCTATGTCGGCGGTACCGACCGTCATAGGTCCCTAAAATCAATGTTCAATCGGGGTGTGCTTCTGCCAAAACTCTGTCGGGTTTTTCTCTGGACCCCTCCCCAATCTGACCACATGAAACGTTCAGCCGCTGGCTGTGGAGCTGGTGTCCAGCAAACGACGAAGGTAATAATAATAATAATAATAATAATAATAATACATTTAACTTATAATGCACTTTACATTTGGATCAAATCTCAAAGTGCTAGACATCTGCTGGAACTTTTTGGGGAAAACCTGGTCTGAAAGCCTGACTTTAAGTCGGACTAATCCAACCTGGAAGCAGCGATCTTTCTGGTCATAATGTATCGGATCCTGGCCCAGATTCTGAATGTAGAAATGGGTTATCTGACTTTGTATCAAGTCCAGTCCTTCAGAGAGATAAAATAATGATTGTAGGCGACTTTAACGTTCCCGTAGATAAAGACAGTTCACCTCAGTATTGGTCTCTGCTGGTTCCGGTCGGTGTGGACATGAGACCCCCAGTGTTTTAGTTACAGCCCGTATTTAGTCCTGACTTACGGCACTGACACCGAACAACCAATAGTCCCTCCACAGAACCCGTCCCTTTTGGACCACTGTTTATTAACTGTTGAAGAGACACTACTGAATCACTCGCCACTAGAAGAATCATCAACAGCTGAAATATTTCTGAAGAAGCTGCAGCGACGTTTGAAGAAGCTCCGCCATCAGGACTTAGTTCAGTTTTATGTCTGGACCTAAAAGAAGAATCTTATTCTAATGTTAGAATATGTCTTGGGTAAACTCTCCACTCCATCGCTCCCCTAGAAGAGCGTGAAAAAGGAGAGGAGCTCCATGGTTTAACAGCCAGACTCCAAACCTCCAACCAACAACACAAAGACTAGAAAGAACATGGCGTCACACTAAACTGAGTCCCGCTCAGCCTGGGAAGATAGCATCAGAACATACAGGAGGTCCGATGAATCCTCCATGCAAAGCAAAGATACCCATGGAGTTCCTCAGGGATCTGTGCTTGAGCCAATTTTATTCACATTATATATGTTCCCTTTAGGCAACATTATCAGGAAACACTCAAACACACATAAACTTTCACTGTTATGAAGACGACACACGATTGTACTTATCAATGAAACCAGGTGAATCCAATCACTTATACAAACTGAACCAACTCTGGATGGCAGTACCTTGGCCTCCAGTAGTACCTTGGCCTCCAGCACCACTGTGAGGAACCTGGGAGTTATCTTTGATCAGGATATGACCTTTGACCCCTACATAAAACAGATTTCTAGGACTGCCTTTTTTCATCTGTGTAATATTTATAAAATAAAGAACATTCTGTCTCAAAAAGATGCAGAAAAGTTGGTTCATGTATTTGTTACTTCCAGGCTGGATTACTGTAATGTCCTACTAGCAGGTAGTCCCAATAAGTCTCTGAAGACCCTCCAGCTGATCCAGAACGCTGCTGCACGTGTGCTGACCAGAACCAGAACCGGGTTAAGAGAACATATCTCTCCTGTATTAACTTCCCTTCATTGGCTCCCGGTAAAATCTAGAATCAAATTCAAAATCCTTCTGCTCACGTACAAAACCCTGAACGGTCAGAACCAACGTATCTGAAGGAGTCTCCAGAAGTAGAATGGGAGCCAGAACCTTCAGCCATCAGGCTCCTCTCCTGTGGATCCATCTTCCATTCTTGGTTCGGAGGGCAGAGACCCTCTCTACATTTAAAAGTAGACTTAAAACTTTCCTTTATGATAAAGTTTAAGCTGGTATGGGCTGGTTAAGGCTGGTATAAGCTAGCTCTTAGCTATTCTGCTTTAGGTTTAGACTGCTGCGGGATCCCCCATGATGCACTGAGTTTTTCTCTTTATACATCCCTCTCACTTGAATGCATGTTACTGGATTAATAAATGTTACTGGATTAATGCATGTTACTGGATTAATAAATGTTACTGGATTAATGCATGTTACTGGATTAATAAATGTAACCGGATTAATGCATGTTACCGGATTAATGCATTTTACTGGATTATTGCATGTTACCAGATTAATGCATGTTACTGGATTAATGCATGTTACTGGATGAATGTATGTTACTGAATTATTACATGTTTCCGGATTAATGCATTCTACTGGATTAATGCATGTTACTTGATTATTGCATGTAACCGGATTAATGCATGTTACTGGATTAATGCATGTTACTTGATTATTGCATGTAACCGGATTAATGCATGTTACTGGATTAATGCATGTTACTTGATTATTGCATTTAACCGGATGAATGCATGTTACTGGATTAATGCATTTTACTGGATGAATGCATGTTACTGGATGAATGCATGTTACTGGATGAATGCATGTGACTGGATTAATGCATGTTACTGAATTATTGCATGTTACCGGATTAATGCATGTTATTGGATGAATGCATGTTACTGGATGAATGCATGTTACTGGATGAATGCATTTTACTGGATTAATGCATGTTACTTGATTATTGCATGTAACCGGATGAATGCATGTTACTGGATTAATGCATGTAACTAATTTGACTTCTTCCCTGGGGTCGATGCTTCTTCACCCTGCAGGGTCTCGTGGATGGAGGCTGGTTCTACTGCTGTGGACCCAATGATTACAATATGATGATGATTCCAATTATTATTGTTGCTATTATTATAGTATAGTTTTTTCACATAAGTTATTGTAAATGTTATCATACTAATATTATTATTATCACCCCATGGGTCCATGCTGCCGCCGCGCCCCGGCCCCGGAGAAACGGAAGAAAGTGGATTATCATAGCTGATATCATGCTTGAGGTTCCTACCCGTTAAAAAGGCAGTTTTTTCTTGCCACTGTCACCAAGTGCTGCTCAGGAGGAATTTGTTGGGTTCTGTAGATAATTATATAAAGAGTTTGTTCTGTAGATAATTATATAAAGAGTTTGTTCTAGACCTGCTCTTTCTGGAATACACCTTGAAAAACAGATGTTGTGAATCGGCGCTAGGATGAATAAAGATTGATTGATTGATTGCGTTCGGTTGAAGCTAACTCCGACATGGCGGGTTAAGTGTTGGCTCGTTTTCACAGCCACAGGGAACGCCGTTGTGCCACTTCACTCACGGCAGCTTCCTTCACCTGGCTGCAGGACTGTTTACCTGTCCTGCAGCCAGATTCTCTAATTATGGCCTGAATGTAAATTCTGATAAAAGTCATAAAGCTGAACAAATCGCTCCCTACAGAGTGTTTTAGTTAGATTAACTGTAGAAATGGGTTTAATCTGTAGTGTCAGATCTCAGCGTGGGCGAGAGCAGTCGTGTTAAGTCATGTCATGAAATGCAACTAATTGTGGTAAAGTTTCAGGAGGGGAAGGTGCAGATGTTTTCTGGCGGAGGTCCGCATGGAGGTGGGTTCTGACATGTCTCAGCACATCGGGCTGTTGGTGTTTGGTTTCATTTTACCCACAATGTGAAATATGTTTGAGGCAGAAGTTGGGTGACTATCATCAGTCACAGATCTCCACATTAATCACACTCTGCTGCAACAAACACAAACTTCCTCAATTATTCTAACCAGCCAGCAGACGTTTTGAAATCTCACATTTCAAACTGGCTGCAAAGGAAACCGGCATGAAACTTAAAACTTACCATCAGTCCAGAACCAGAGGGAGAGTAGTGAAGAACAGTGAAGAGTAGTGAAGAACAGTGAGGAGTAGTGAAGGACAGTGAGGAGTAGTGAGGAATAGTGAAGAGTAGTGAAGAACAGTGAAGAGTAGTGAGGAATAGTGAAGAGTAGTGAAGAACAGTGAAGAGTAGTGAAGAATAGTGACGAGTAGTGAAGAACAGTGAAGAGTATTGAGGAATAGTGAAGAGTAGTGAAGAACAGTGAAGAGTAGTGAAGAACAGTGAAGAGTAGTGAGGAATAGTGAAGAGTAGTGAGGAATAGTGAAGAGTAGTGAGGAAGGGTGAAGAGTAGTGAGGAATAGTGAAGAGTAGTGAAGAACAGTGACGAGTAGTGAGGAATAGTGACGAGTAGTGAGGAATAGTGAAGAGTAGTGAAGAATAGTGAAGAGTAGTGAAGAACAGTGAAGAGTAGTGAAGAACAGTGAGGAGTAGTGACGAGTAGTGAAGAATAGTGAAGAGTAGTGAGGAACAGTGAAGAGTAGTGAAGAACAGTGATGAGTAGTGAGGAATAGTGAAGAGTAGT
>VRLP01005778.1:0-33682 GCA_009660295.1 Lophius piscatorius
GGGGGATGGCGGGGGGGGGGGGGGGGAAGGGGGGGGACGATCGGGGGGGGTGGCGGCAAGCTCAGCTCCTGCCTTAGACGCGACCCGTCACAATCCCCCCCCCCCCCCCCCCCCCTGTTATCTAACCTTAGAGGATAGAATACTCGATTAAAGTTTTAATTGTTGCTTTTCTTTCTGTTCCATCACAAAACCAGAACCAGTGTCTGGTAAACCCCACCGGAACCAACCCCCTTGATGTTTTAGTCAGTCGTTTATAAAGAAAGGTCCATGTCGGACCGGGTCAGAGGGGTCTCATTCTGCAGCCTCCTCTCAAACGACCCCAAACCTGCAGACAAAGGCGACATAGTGTCAGAACCCCCCCTCCCCCCGCCCCAAAAGCTGAACCAGCGACAAACGAATATAAATGGAGAGGATGGTTTTTGTAGAATTCATCAATGGGCCAGTGAAGAACCAGAACAAGTGACTCATCCAGGAAACCCGGTCCGGCTGAATATGCGACATTCATAGCAAGTGTTCTCATTATGGGGTCTCAGCCATCGCCCGGCTTACAGCGGCTTTCTTGTGCTTGATCCAGTTCTCCCGTAGTGACGCTGCGTTTCTTGCCGCTGCTTCGGCGTGGAGCGAAAATCGCAGATCTGCGTGTGAGTCAGCTTTTTCTCTTTTTTTCTCTTTTTATTTTGGAAGAGCTGTTCGACACGCGGGGCCGCCGTGACAGGGGCCGACACGCCGCAACACAGCAGGTGTCAGAGGGGGCTCTGCAGAGCGAGCGCATCTTGCTGGGTGGGAGGGCGGTGGGCGGTGGGCGGTGGTTCTGGTAGGATGGTGAGAGGCAGAACCTGAGGTACCGAATGCGGCCTTGTTTTCATGCCGCCTTCCTGAGAGAATCTGCTCAGGGGTAATTATCTCTGCATATTCTCCTCACTGATGAAACCATGTGACGGGATTGTCTTCACCTTTGCCCCCATCCCCCAGCGCTGCAGCTTACCTTTCGCTTTGGGACTGTTGGAGACATCGCCTACAAGTTTATAATTTTATTATATTATATATTTTATTCTGCTTTTTACACATTCTAACCATTTATATAGCAAACATTGAACTCCACAGCTTTTACAGATTTCCTCTGAAACTCCTCATTAGGGACATTTTTGTGTTTTTTTCTTTTTTTTCCCACCCTAGCCGCTCGTAATGAAGTTAGCTTGTGTTTTGGACAGTTTGTGCGTACTTTTTTTGGGTGGGGGTGGGGGTGATTAGTCGTTTCAAACTCCTATCCTCCAATATGTCGATAATTCTGTTAAGATTGACAGTTTGGCTCAGATCTTCGAAAAACCGGACTTCTTTTTCAAACGTCTTCAAAATGGATCAGAATCCACTGGTACGTGGGGGTTAAGTGGTTTGGATTCTGCCTGTGTGTTCTGATATCTCTGTTTCACGCTCAGGGTCGACCTTGTAGCATTTACTGGAAGTGGAGAGGAACATCTATTTCACACCTGTGCAGAAAGCGAGTTGCTTTTCCTGGTTGCCGGCTGCAACAGGTTGTTCTGCAAGCACCACGCAGAGCGTGTGTGTGTGTGCGTGTGTGTGTGCGTGTGTGTGTGTGTGTGCGTGTATGTGGGTGTGTGTGTGTGTATATGTGTGTGTGTGTGTGTGTGTGTGCGTGTATGTGGGTGTGTGTGTGTGTGTGTGTATATGTGTGTGTGTGTGTGTGTGTATATGTGTGTGTGTGTATGTGTGTGTGTATATGTGTGTGCGTGTGTGTGCTAGTGTATGTGTGTGTGTGTTTGTATGTGTGCGTGTGTGTGTGTGTATATGTGTGTGTGTGTGTATATGTGTGTGTGTGTGTGTGTATATGTGTGTGTGTGTGTGTATGTGTGTATATGTGTGTGCGTGTATGTGGGTGTGTGTGTGTGTTTGTATATGTGTGTGCGTGTACGTGGGTGTGTGCGTGTGTGTGTGTATATGTGTGTGTCTGTGGGTGTGTGTGTGTGTGTATATACGTGTGTGTGTGTGTGTATATGTGTGTGTGTGTGTGTGTTTGTGTGTGTGTGTGTGGGTGTGTGTGTGTGTGTGTGTGTGTGTGTGTGTGTGTGTGTGTGTGTGTGTGTGTGTGTGTGGGTGTGTGTGTGTTTGTGTGTGTGTGTGTGGGTGTGTGTGTGTTTGTGTGTGTATATGTGTGTGTGTGCGTGTATGTGGGTGTGTTTGTGTGTGTGTGTGCGTGTATGTGTGTGTGTGGGTGTGTGTGCGTGTATGTGGGTATGTGTGTGTGTGTGTGTGCGTGTGTATATGTGTGTGTGTGTGCGTGTATGTGGGTGTGTGTGCGTGTATGTGTGTGTGTGTGCGTGTGTGTGTGTGTGTGTGTATATGTGTGCGTGTATGTGGGTGTGTGTGTGTATATGTGTGCGTGTATGTGGGTGTGTGTGTGTGTGCGTGTATGTGGGTGTGTGGGTGTGTGTGTGTGTGTGTGTGCGTGGGCGAGTGAACCTGTCGTGAGAATGGTGTCTCACCATAACCTCATCCTGTTCTACTCATCTGCCATCCTGCCAAACATTTCCCCCTCAGCAAATCTGCTGAGGGGGAAATGTTTGCTTTTTATCTGGTGTTGGACCGGTTCGATGATTTGGATCTCTGTGTCTCTGAAGCTGAGTTTCCAGCAGGTTTAGAACGTAGGTGTCAGCGTGTGACGGACGGGACACACAGAGAGTAACATAAGAACGTCACGACAACATAGATACAATCGTACGGACTTCTCTCAGCCTAGCGCGACATCTTTGTCCCAGTAAGAGACCCGTTGACTTCCGGGTCGGCATCCATGCAGAGAATGAAGAGAGATTTTTGTTGGGCCGTTTGAAACAGCAGGATGAGGGATCAGAGCGCCGGAACAAAAGCAGCCGTAGCTCTTCGTTGACAAGCCTTAAACCCACCGCCCTGCCCACTATGAGCAGTGGAGCCCCCCCGGGGGTGTGTGTGTGTGTGTGTGTGTGGGGAGGGGGGGCGGCTGTTACCCTTTAATGGCCTCACAGTCACAAGGGCTGATTCTAGACTGCAGTCATCCAGAGAGTAGTCTGGTCCGCTGAGATCTCCCCCTCTCCCCCAGCATCACACTGATTTAGAGAATCTGTTGCACAGCATCTGAATGGACCCCAGAATCGACCCGGGAAACCTGAAGGTATGCAAGTCAGCATTAAACAGTGTCACCTTAAAGGTGCAGTCTGTGAAATATAAGGTTTTATGGATTTGATGCCTTTTAAATCTGTTTTTTTAATAGTTTTTTGGTTTTTTTCAGTCAGCTTTAGTCCTTTAACATCCTCTTCCGTTTTCTGCCGCCACTTTTGTACAGCAGCATAAAACCGACAAACTGAACTCTGACTCTTTTAGAGGTATTTTCAAGCTTTTAGGTTGAAGTGGCTGAAAGTGGATGAAAGGAACGTTTCACCTCTTAAAAACCGACAAAGATTCTTATTTCTTATTTTCACTCATTATTCACTCAATCTATTTCCTTCTTATATAATTCATAATGTAATATATAAATTAATTAGTTTGCAAAGAGAGTTCTGCGAGCAACCAATTTTCCCCGGGGATAAGTCAAACAATTCTGATTCAATATATTTTGAGCTCGATGGGTGAGAGGGGGGAGGAGGAAGAGGAGGAGGAGGAGCAAGAAGCCCCTGCCACTGTAAGCACTGTCATAATGAGGAACAAATAATAATATTTGTTGGACACTCAAAAGACACCGTAGATCCTGGATAGGGAGGGTTGAGGGATCCGGAACTTTACCAGTAGATATCCCTAAATTATACGCACTGCACCTTTAAACCTATCCAACCCCATCCTCATCCATCCCACCTTCTATCCGTCCGTCCGTCCCTCCCTCCTTCTATCCGTCCGTCCCTCCCTCCTTCTATCCGTCCGTCCGTCCCTCCCTCCTTCTATCCGTCCGTCCCTCCCTCCTTCTATCCGTCCGTCCGTCCCTCCCTCCTTCTATCCGTCCGTCCCTCCAGGTCCAGTTTGGTGAAGGACCTAAAACCACATGATTCCTTCTGGTACAATAGTTTTAGTTTGTCTCTCTTCTTGTGGTCGAGCTAAAAAGAAAAGAGTTTCTGGTTTTCATATCAGCCTGATTGTGACTGAATGAGACCAACAGACAGAACCCTCTCAGGACAGAACCGCCACACGACCCATCGGGTCGGTTCAACGTTGACAGGGCCGGCTTCTCTCAGCGCTCCCAATGTGGACGTGTTTTTAATTATAATGAGGGATAAGGGTGGGATGCAGACATATGTCGACCCAGGGGTCCTCAGGGACTGAGCCAGCGGCTTAATGAGCAGCCCCTCAGGAATTAGTGCCGCTTTAACCTCCTTGTTTTGCTGCTCTTCGGCTGATTTATCGCCGCTGATGGGTGGAGGAGGATGAGGAGGAGGAAGAGGATGGGGTTCCATCCTGTACGTGAGAAGGCATGGACTGTTTCACGACACAGCTGAAACACCTCACTCGTCTATAGGAAGACATTAAAACTCATCATCATCATCATCATCATCATCCACTGCCAGGAAAGGGCGGGTCTTTCACTACAAGGGCAGAAACAGGTTCAGAGAAGCAGGACCCAGACCCAGACCCAGACAGTACAGGCCCAAGTCCAGGAAACGACTATAAAGAAATAAAGACAGTGAACAAAGAAAACAGTGAAATAAACTCAACGCAGAGGGAAAAATAACCTTCTTCCTTACTTATACTTATAAGTACTTATTTTTCCCGCCAAAAGCCTTTTTCTTTTCTTTTTAAGTTTGACAGTTGTGACATAAATTTGTCTTAATAAGTTCTGATTTTATTCAGCAGCAGAAGGATTGAAGTACTTTTATGCACCAGCCGTCTATAAAACCTCCTGTTTAAAGGTCATGTCTCGGCCCTCCTCCGTGTCTCATCCGTCTCACTCATCCCTTCCGAGATAAAAAAATAAATAAATCTGAGATGTCAATGCTGAATTTAACTTTTTCAATTTATCCGATAGAATATGGCAACACTAGGGCGGCCAGGAATCTTCAAATATCAGTCGTCTCGCATCACGAATTGAAGCTTTTCAAAGTCTCTCCCATCCTTACTCCACTGGTTATAATGTTATGGCTTATCTTTGTATAGCAGATATCAAGCAGGGAGATGAAAATAATGGAAACTAATAAAAAGGAAGTGGAATTTTCTGCAGAATAATTTATGGACCTGGTTGGATACGGTCCCGCTCCTTCTCGCCAAAATGAAAATCAAATGATGAGTTTTCAGCTGAAAACACGACCAGCCAGTCATGCAGTGTGTGTGTGTGTGTGTGTGTGTGTGTGTGTGTGTGTGTGTGTGTGTGTGTGTGTGTGTGTGTGTGTGTGTGTGTGTGTGTGTGTGTGTGTGTGTGTGTGTGTCCACACGTATAAACCCTGTGAAGACTGAGAGTGATGAGCCTTTAGGATTATCCCTGGCAGCAACACAATCCTCTTTGGAGGTGCTGAGCAGTTTGGGCGGGTTCCTAGTGCGGGTGGTGTGGAGGGGGGTTCTGAGCGCGGGTGGTGTGGAGGGGGGTTCTGAGCGCGGGTGGTGGCTGGACGCCGTTGCTGCTCTGTGTGAGTGAAATCGTGCGAGTTGTGTCCTCCCATCCAAAGTCATGATAACGCTTCAACATATTTGTATTCATGTTTATCGTACAGAACCACGTGGTGAAACTAGCTCCCTGCATCGGACCCACCCCTGAGCAGCAGTACCTGTGGCGTAAACTAGAGTTGGGGGTCTTTCTCATGTAGACTAAAGGGTTTGTCTGTCCTCAAGCTTTCGCAGGATCTGTAGTCGCCGTGGTTACTGCATCCTTTCTGAAACCACGTCGGGTCCGGTGAAGGTGTAGAGACTCGGAGCAGGACGCCGAGACCTCCTCGCCTATTTATAGAACCCCCGCTTGATTTGGCACATGGACACTTGGGCCATCCTCTTCCTCCACCTCACATGGAGGAAGGTTTTGGTTTCTCCCGCCGCTCTCCTCAGGTCTTCTTCATGGGGGGGATGAAGAGGAAGGTAACACTCAGCAGTATGCCTCGGTGCTTCAACCACATCCTGCAGCTTTTCACAGGCTGCACGTTTGGAGGAAGATGCACCACCCACTTCAAGAACGACACCGTCTTTATACCTTTGGTTGTTTCACCGGAATCAATTAGATTGTTTTATTTATGATCCTTTCTCAATCCTGAGCCCAATCTAAAGAATAAAAGTCTCTATGTTTGTAAACTGACATCATCATGTACTTCAGTTGGTGTGGTGCTCTTTTATTCTGCTCGCCCTGAACGTTAGCGTTGACTTTGGCTTTCCTATCGACCTTCAAAGAATGGATATAAGATCGTACCGACCTTCAAAGAATGGATATAATATCGTATCGTCGTGATGGAACTGCTGATTTACACCCCTACTAAAATCTCAAGTTGTAAACTTTTAAAAGGTAACAGAAATCACATTTTCCTCCAAACATTTGTCCGGGATGTCAAATAAAACTGTCTGTTCCTTGAAAATAACAAACAAACAAAAAATCGGACAGTATTTTTCTGCTTGTCCAGAATGTCGGGTCGGGTCGGCCGAGTAACGAACCACCAACTCTTTCCGGCTCCAGACAGGGGTCATTATCTCGGCCTTCCATTGTCCGCCTGTAATTAGATTACTGCGTGCGACCCTGACACCACGGCTCTTTGTCTCTCTCTACGGGATGATGAGAATCTGGGGGAAACTTTTGGTGCTGTGTTTTTTCAAAATGGTTCATTTCCTCCTGCTTCCTGTTGGGCGTGAAAACGGCGTGGCAGCAGTCCGAGCAGACGCTCAGTCGTGTGTTGAATCCGACGCTCGCTGTTGGCGTCGATTGAGGGTCGTTGTCTCTCTCTGGTCGGAGGAATAACACGCTGTCACTTCTGGACTCTCAGTAATCCATTACTCTCTGCCTGATGGTTTTTAATAGTCGCTTAATTGTATCCGGCAATTTTTAAGAAAGTACTTTTGATTTAGAACAAGAAAAAGCAACGGAGCGCAGAGCAAACATGAAAACTCATGAAACGTTTGGATGTAAATGGGGGGGATGAGGGGTCCGGCCGCCAGCCCGGAGGATTCAACTCGGCTCAGCGCCTGTGGCCCGTCCAGTTGTTATCAGTGGGTGAAGTCACTCCGCCCAGTGGACAGTTTATGGACAGTTTCAGTCTGTCACATACAATCATACAAGTTGTACAACCTAGTGAAATAGTTTTTCTAGGGAGCAGTGGGCAGCTCTCTGCATCGCCCCGAGAGCAGATCGGGGTTCGGGTTCTTGCTCAAGGATCGTCGACATGTGGACTGCCGGAACTTGAACCGCCATCCTGCCGATAGTCCGACTGGGAGACGCCTGCTCCACCCGCTGAGCTACAGCCGACCCAGAGAGAGAAGCAGACAAAAGTGAAACATCCACTCCCTCCTGGTGCGACAAGAGTCCGCTGAAGACAAACATGCATCCGAAAATGTCAAGCCACCCCTCTGAGGGCTGAAGGTTGTTCTGTTCTAGGCTCCGGATGTTCCGAGGTGAAGCCCAGCGGTGCCGCCGTCCTCACACCGATTTAGCATCAAACACGCAAACGCAGGCGGCTTATTCCCCAGGCCTCACAGATAAATCTTATTATCCAGCTGCCAGTAGCGGCTGGACGATCTCACAGTCGCCACCTCGACTGGTCTGGACTGGACTGGTCTGGACTGGACTGGACTGGTCTGGACTGGACTGGTCTGGACTGGTCTGGACTGGACTAGAAGAACCACGCACATTTAAACTCGGTCTAAAGAGTAAGAGGAAAAGCATTCAGATGAAATTCGGACATAATTGATGGTTTCTTCCAAGGACCAGATGAATATTTCAATAAGGGGAGCTGAGGCAGCATCTTGTGTTGATTCATGCGGCGCCCAGGGGGGGTGGGGGGGGGCTGCCGGCTCAGGTCCTGCACACAGCTGCGTCATTAACAGAAGGTCAGCTGTCAGCGCGGTTCTGCAGGCCTCGCATCAAGCAGCTCGCTCAACGTTACGCCTCTGGCTGACGTGTTCCGTCACCTCGTCGGCCATTTAATGACGCCCCCTCCTTTTAGCTTCCCCGTTTCTATTTCCCTCTGCCAGTAAAAGTGAGCCAGACCACATGAAACCCGGAGCATGTGGAACCACTTCATCACCGCCCCATAAAAAGATAAATCAGATGAACAGAGTCTGCACTTATATAGAGCCGAGGACAGACGCGTCTAGGGCTAATCTTCTTTCGCTGACTCTAGAATGTATGTTCAGATATTTAAGATGTTTATAAACTCACATCCAGTCTTTGATCCAATTTCTCGTTGCACGTTTTTACTGTCAAACAGGCGAGTTTCACCGACCGACAAATAGAACCCTGTGAAAGTCTGAGCATCGCATGAAGTGGGTTTTCAGATTGAAGGCCCGTGATGAAGAGTTTCTGCTCTTTACGTGACGTCGGATGACGATGATGCCGACGTTATATTACGGGTGATTTCACCACAGAACACGGCCTCGCTAACAACTTCATGTTTGCTAACCTCGTAAGGATCTGATGTTCGTCTGAGTAAAACCACTCTGAGGTACCGACAAGGTTCTGATGTCGCCTCTTTCTCGCAGCCTCGTGTCTCCAGTAGGCTGCAGGAGTGAACCTGAGCTAGTATCAAGCTGTTTCTCCATCAAAAGCATCACAATGTTTACATGTAAACATTGTGATGTGATGCTTACATCATGTCTGAGAGGCCGACACGAGCAGCGACGTCTGAGGCCGGCGTTGTCGTGATCCGGGCTCAGCCAGCAGGAAGAGATGTAGACAAGCGTGAGGCCTCTCCGCTTTCCCCCCGCTGGAACCAAAGGCGAGCCGGGCCGGCGGGGGGAGAGGGTCCTCCCGGCTCTGAGAGCTCCCAGCTCATAATCACAGCCGCTGCCGACCCAAACGTAGCGTAAAATAAACCACAGGTCTATTTCAGCTTTGTTATTGTTTACAGGCTTTGGTGGTGTGTTTAAAGGTTTTCAGGATTGTTCAGGCTCACATGGCGAGGGATAACAGCAGTTTGATGTGATTTCTTTCTGGGAGGGGGCTTGAACACCCTCAGACGGACCTCCTGGGGGGCTGTGATAATCTAGTCCAGATCCATGGCGTTACATTGGGCTCCACCCAGCCTCTTTGACCGTGTGACAGGCAGAAATGCTTATTTAAGGCTGAAATGGACGGCATGACCCTTTAACATCGACCTCCTTGAGGAAAAAGGGATCTGGTGTTTTTCAACAGTTCCTCCCCGGCTGACATTGTGCCAAGGTCCTGAATAATTACCTACAGGGGTTTTCAGGCCAGCTAAGAATAGCAGAGTCTTCCTGGTGGATCCCAGCTGCCTCTGGGAATGAGGCCGTTCTATCTCACTGCGGTTCCTCTGACCCGGTGGAGTCGGCCATCACGGCGGCTGCAGCGGTGTTGTTGTGTCTGCAGCGCCGTTTCTGTGATGCACCGTGTGACCTCTGCGACCCCCACAGCAAGAGAAAATAAAAGGCTGGACTCAGACCTTCTTCCTGATGAGCCTCAAAATAAAATCTCCAGCACGCGGTCGTGACCCCATCAAGGTGAGCTTCTCTGTCACGCAGGCCCACAGGTACGCAGCAGAACCAAATGATGTTGCTTCTGCCCCCATAAGAAAAATACAGAGGTGACGAAAAGTAAAAATATCAATAATAAGAAGGAATCCCTCAGCAGAAGCACAATCGCCCTAACGTCATGTATAAGTTTTATGTGGTTAGGAAAAGGTTTAAGCAATTTTAAAAACGTGGGAGACCCGTTTAACGCTAACGTTACTCTTCTGGACCGCTCGACACGTTCGCTCAGGGAACGACCCTGATTGGTCAGGGTTAGGGAGTTAGGGAGCGACTGATTTACGTCTGAAGGCATTTAAAATGATCATTTATTTAAGTTGAAGTTTGATTGATTTTGCAGCCATAACTCTCGTCCCTCAAAGATATTCCGTGGAGTCGCTCTTTCGTCGTTGCGGAGTCTTCTGTAATGCGATCTTGTTATTATTACTACTAATAGTCATAGCAGACATTTACATTCATGCTTCCTGCTCCGTGGAAAAGGACATTTTGTCGGTGTCTGTTTATTGCGTTTGCAGAAATTCATTCAAAACAGAGATTAGATGTTAGATGTTTAGATGTTTGTTTAGATTAGATTTTATAAGCAGACCAACAGTCACATGACCTTCTCCCTGCTGCAGGACGCTGCTGCCGTACTCGCCTACTCGTGGTCAGACTCGTGCAGTGGGCGGATGGACGGCTCCTGCGGCGAAGTCACATGACCGCGGCGCTCTGGATGCAGGCGTGCCTTTAACCTGTGCATGAATAAAAGAGGAAGGGATGGAGCGAGAATCTACCACGTGTTTCTGGGGGGGTTTATAACGCCTCCTCCGTCTGTCTGGTATATTTGTGGGCGAAGCGGCTGACCCCGGCGCAGCCCTCCTTCCTCTTTGGGTTGGCGCCTGACATGGAGACACCCAGAGCCCATCATTAGGCTGCTCCCTCTGTCAAGTGTCATGGCGCCGGCTCCTCCTCCTCCTCCTCCTCCTCCCCCTGTGTTCTGCCTCGGTTCAAACCTCTCTGATTGGACCCAGTGTGAGCCCCTCTCTCAGTTTCTACCCCATCATTTCTCTGTCTGTCTTTTTGACTGTGTCTGTCTGTCTGCATGTCGATCTGTCTGTCTGTCTGTGTGTCCGTCTGTCTCTGTCTGTCTGTCGATCTGTCTGTCTGTCTGTGTGTCTGTCTGTCTCTGTCTGTCTGCATGTCGATCTGTCTGTCTCTGTCTGTCTGTCTGTCCGTCTGTCTCTGTCTGTCTGTCTCTGTCTGTCTGTGTGTCTGTCTGTCTCTGTCTGTCTGTCTGTCTCTCTGTCTGTCTGTCTGTCTGTCTGTCTCTGTCTGTCTGTCTGTCGATCTGTCTGTCTGTCTCTGTCTGTCTGTCTGTCGATCTGTCTGTCTGTCTGTCTGTCTGTCTGTCTGTCTGTCGATCTGTCTGTCTGTCTGTCTGTCTGTCTGTCTGTCTGTCTCTGTCTGTCTGTCTGTCGATCTGTCTGTCTGTCTGTCTGTCTGTCTGTGGGGTTTCTCCTCAGAATGAGTGAATACTGATGGAATGATTCGTTCTCTCTGATCCTGAAGGCTTGATTGCGTTTGCGTGCAGCGGCATTGAAGACATTGGAGTGGTGGGATTCAGACTGGGGTAGATTCTCGCTGATGTTTCCGTTGACTTGTAGGTACAGCTGTCAGAATGAACTTGCCCTCCTCTTCTTCCTCTCCTTTTGCATGTTTACTGTGTAGAAACAAACTGATTTAGCGAACGCTCAGCTGGTATTGATGGCGCCGCAGATGGACCATGATCGTAGCGGCGCTGCAGAGGCTGACAGCGTCGTCATGCAGGAATACACACCAGTGCACTGACGGCAGGAAGATGAATGTCGGCGTCTCGCCGAGAAGTTCTCCGACTCTGAAAGAAGTTGATTAAACGCTTAGATCTACTCTGAACATCTGAGAACTGTGGAAGTCTTCAGAGACGCCATTTATGTTGATGAAGACGAGCTGAAAACTACTAGAGTGAAAATAAACTGCACTTTAAGAGAGATTCAGAGAGTCAACGTTTAAAACCTGAACTGAGTATATATAAATATATGTATAGATATTTATTAGAGAAGAAATTAAAAAAAAAAATTTTTAAGAAATGGAAAAAGAACAAAACTGAACTATATTTATATATTTAAAAAGAATGAAACTATATGTATTATTATGTAGATATATTATAAATAATGCATTTATATATTATAAATGAAAAAATTAACTGCATAATCATTAAAGAGGGAGAGCATATATATATATATTTGCAGTTAATTTTCTTTACATTTCTGTTTTTTCTTTTCCTTTTTTAATTTAAAAAGTAAAAGAAAAAAAGGAATAAAAAAAAAAAAAATAAAAATTAACTGCAAATTTCCTTTTATAAAGCACCAAGTGAGCTGCGTGTTATTATTTGTTTTTTTCAGTTACTATCTAATCTCTAGACTCTAATGAACTGACGGACATCAGAAGAACTGGGCCCACGGGAAGAAGAGGTCACCCCAGAACCAGGGGATGACGTGTGGGCAGATTATCCACAGACTCATTAATCACGCATTAATTATGCATTAATCATGAATAGTGTCGTTATCAAGGAAAGGATTAAAGAAAATATATAAACACTATTAAAAATGTGGCTAAAGACCGGATTGCTCAGCATACATGTGGTCTGAACCAGGCCCTAGAGGGGGGTCTTGATCGTGCCGCTGCTGTGGATTGGTTGAAGCCTGTGGGAAACCCATGAAGTGTTTGTGGTAGAGAGGAAGAGTCGGAGAGACGGCACATTACTTCAGAAACAGACGACGGACATGAACGTCTGGGAATCCCTGCCTCTCATCCTGTCGGCACTGGAGCAACCGCTTAGAAGGGCATATGCAGAAAATACAGTACAGTATTCTGATTACTTCACAGCGGGGGTCATCCCAGCTGCCTCCTGGGATGGATAATGCTCAAAGTCATACTCTGTAATCTCTGTTGATCGTCGATACCTTCCTCCATCTTCCTCGCCATCTGGACCCGTATCTGTGCTTCTGCTGCGGGTATGAAGTCCGTTTCCAGCAGAACACGCTAAAATAGTCGCGGTACCTTGAATATGTCCTTGTCAAGGATGTAAGCTCCCAGATGTGTGTCCCAATCTGTGCGACAGAAATAAAAAAAAGGGCTGGAGTACACTGGTCGCCCCCCCCCCTCGGATGAACAGTGGTTCCCTTTAGAATCTGGACCAGATTTCAGCACTCCAATGTCCATAGGAAGGGAAAAACCTTCCCTCAGGGCTTAATTTGATGCGTGCGTCCTCCACCTCCTAGAGTATCGTTAATGAACTCCACCCCATCACCTCGGCATCAAATATGAATGCAGCGTCTCCCTAGACGGCTGCCCCCCCAAACCTGGCAACATACCCTCAGCTCTGCCCCATGAATTATTCACCCAGCCTGGCACGTGGATGTGGATTTGCCTCTGGCAGATCTCCCCACCACCACCAACACCACCCTTCTCCATCCCTCACCTTGACTCAGAACTAGAGCCCAGGTGGACGGCGCCTTATTTCACGTGGAGTTCATCAATTTTGGTCCCAGTTACTCTTTGAATCACGTTCTTTACGTGATCCGGGTCTCTGCCTCCAATTAAAGATCCTAATTATTTGGTCCATGCAGTGTTATATGAATAGCCTTTAACTAATTATAGATTTCAATCCACTACTGGTCATGTCCTGTTCCCCTTTAATTGGATTTTCCTCTGAGGGTCCATTGATTCCACGTTGGAAGCGTCTGAGACCACTGGGTCCGATGTGGATCTTGAGCAGACTGATTGCAATCCAAAGAATAATTCATGTTTCCTCACAAAGAGATGTTTGCTTTTCAAGCAGCGGCCGCAACAGTTGATTTTACTGCAGCCCCTCTGTGTCGGGGGGGAGTAAACAGAATGAAAAAGAAATCCCGTTACGGCGAGCAGGTGGCGGCTTTTTCTGCAAAGGAGGAATAATTAATGGGAGGAGGGAGCTGAGTGAAAAGGAGGGAAGGAAGAGGGAAAGAAGGAGATTTCAGAGGCTTCAGTTCAAAGAGAAGAGTCAGTGAAGAGTCTGGGCCCGGCAGAAGGCTGGAGGTGGAGGCAGACGGACAGACGGGGCCGTCTGAAGAAGATGGACTGAAGAAGATTGTATCTAACGAGAAGACAGTAATTGGAAAACATGCTCGAATATCGTTGAAATATTCGAGCATGTATCGACAGAAGACTTCGTCCGTATTCGAACTAGACCTAAACTATCGTCACCGACAGCAAGGGAATAACCCCCAAAAGTCCCCAGTCCCCTGTGTTGTACAAGCAATCCCCCAGATTGAACTCCTTACATTAAATGTTGATTTATGCCCATAGTCATTTTTTTTATAAAAAGGCTCCGCCTAGTGAGTAAAATATGAACTTTTAGAGTAAAGTATAATATGTACAATAGATCCCTTCAAGTCCCTTTTTTGGATAAAACTACCCCTAGTTTTGGAAATATTCATCCGACCTTTCCCAACATTGCTCCAGTTTTTCTTGCATTAAGGTTTGTGTGGATATAAAATGTGAAGACGATCCATGAAACAGTTTTTGAGTTATCGCGTTAACACTGGCGTTAACACTGGCGTTAACACTGGCGTTAACACGGCGGACGCGATGACGATCCATAATATAGAATAAAATATTTCGTGGGCCGATTAGATACTTTCGCATCTTGATATCGTAAACGATTAAACGGGTTATTTGTCGTGACTACTTCCACCCTCAAGAACTACCTCGGTGTAAAAACAGCCCTGAAACGGCCTGAGCAGCCAATGGACCGGATGACTGGAGTGATGTCAGAATGTTTCAAGGCTTCGTACTCGAGTCGGAGCGTGAAACAGTGAAACAGGAATGTCCACTTCGTCTCTTCGGATTCTCTGCGCTGTTTCGTTTCTTCTGCGACTCTGTTGACTGTAGCTTTCTTGCAGGTGAGATCTTACTTTGTAAACAATTTACAGGAAGTGGTTTTATATTCCCCGTCTGGCCGCTCTTCATGTGGTCGTCTGCTAACTGAGTCTCTTAGGTTGAACATGGATGTTGTAGGCGGTGCAAAGCGCTACCTCAGACACATTCTGTATCAGATCTTTGATTGAGAAACCATGAGAACTAAACGTAACTCTGTACATGCATCTGTTTCCCCGAAAGAAAAGCAAATACTCCATGAAATCCACCTACTGGAAGCTACATTTTAGCGGCTTTAGTGCTTCGCCATATCCCCCCCTGAAAATAGACCCATAGAAGCTTCTAGCCGCTGAACAGAAACGACTTTCCATCAGGCTCAGAGGGATCAATACTATTGTTTCCTCTCTGAAAGCCGGTTTGAGCTCTTGTGCCAGTGAATATCCGGAGCGATTTGTGCCAGCGACTCTGGGCCGCGGTCTGCCGCGAGTATATTTGCAGCGAGCGTATCTTTGCGGCTGCTGCTGCCTCCGACCCTTTCCCGCCTCGCGTCTCGTCACGCAAGATTACGGCCCTCGTGGAGCGGAGAGGCTCCCCAGTGAGCCAGCTGTTCCTCTGCAGCTGTTTGGTTCCATGCCAGGTCCAAACCGAGACCATTACGAGCTGGGGGGTCTGATCCCTTTTACTTCTGCTTAATGCAGGTGTAAGCGCGGAGGTTGTGTCCTAATCCATAATCCACCTCAAGTATGGTACTTGCTACTTGATGCCCTTTTTTTCCCATGGTCCATCGCTTCATTATTGCTGTATAACCAGAGAATTCTCTCGTTTTCATCAGCTCCTTGTTCAAAGCCCTACATGTTTATTTACCCGGGCCAGCTCATTTCAAGCACTTGAACAAAGCTGACGGTAATAAGAAGACATACAAGGGACATACAGGATTATACGAAGAAGAGAAACGAGATTCAAGGCTTGTCCTTTGCAAAAACAACTTATTTTTATCGCGTTTGGTTAAAAATAAAGGAAAAAAAGGACACAAATGATACTGTGAGATATCTTTCCGTCCAACCCCCTCTATTTCCTGTGGAAACCACTGATTGTGTTGACGGGCGATCCGACCTCTGTCTGCTCCGGGGTGCCATCTGAGGGATCGGTCTGTAATTATGTTGAAAGAGGGTGGTCATGGTGTGTCCGTCAGTGTGAGGCTGCTCTTCTAATTGGTCGAGAACAGGGTTTCTTTCTCTCGGCGGCCGTGTTGGCACCAACAGAGACCTTGATCTTTTACTGAATGCTGTAATCTTGACAGAGAAATCTGCCTTAAATGTCAACAAGACTCCAAGGTCAGTGCTATTTTTACCACCAGATGAATGGCCCAGGCACTCTACGTCCCATGAAAATGTCAAAACACTATAACATGTGTTATAGTAAACATAACACTTGAAGCTCATCCTGAGGTGGACCCCAAGCCGGACTCACAAGGACAGGTAGGGGTTCAGCAGGTGGGTTGGACCAGTCTTAAAGTTTTCAGACTAGGTTGATTTGAAGGCAAACCCTGAGCCCAACTGCTATAGCAAGCATTAGCATTAGGTGTCTGACAGAACTCGACTGCTGCTCCCAGTGAGCCTATAAATGTGAGTTCAGCAGCAGGAGTTTCGAGTCTAGTCTGGTTTTCTTTGAATAGTGTCGTATCGTAGCAACAAAGGTTCTCTCTTATCTCGCACTTTGCATAAACAAGCTGCAGTCTGTACCTTCTATTGTACAGAGACCCAACGATTCCTGCACGAACAAAAACACGGAGACAAGGGAAAGATAAAACTGCCTTTTAGCAGGCAGAAACCTCGAGCAGAGAGAGAGAGAGAGAGAGAGAGAGAGACATGAACAGTAAATATAGTAACAGCTCTAACAATATAAAGATTTCAATCTGAAGTAGTATCTATAGTAACTACTACAATGAAAGGTGAGATCTCCATGGGAGCTGACCAGATGTCACTCCTTTGGATCGCTTTCCGGGAATTCGGCTTTTGTTCATTTCCTGTCAGGGACCTTCCTGGGCTTTGTCATAAATGGACTATTGGTTGGTCAATTGGCTATTTGTTTGATTGTGTAGTTAATCGGGTGGTTGTTTGTACGTTTTGTTGGTTGTTTGGTCAATCAGGTGGTTGTTTGTATGTTTTGCTGGTTGTTTGGTCAATCGGCTGGTTGTTTGATGTGTCGGCTAGTTCTTTGATTGGTTGGTCTGCTTGACGGTTGTTCCGTTTTTTGGCCGGTCGGTTGCTTATTTGTTCAATTGGTTTGGTTGATCAAGTGGATATGTGGTTGTTTGCTTGGTTGGTTGTTTGGTCGATTGTTTGGTTGATTAGTTTTTGGTCTGTTGGTGTTTTGTCGTTCTGTATGTTGGTTGGTTGCTTGTTGAATCAGGTGGATTTTTGGTTGGTCAGTTAGTAGTTTTGTTGTTCGGTCAATCAAGTGGTTGTTTGTTCAGTCGTCAGGCAGAAGGTTGTTTGGTTGACGGGTCGGTAGATTGGTTGCTTGGTAGGTAAGTCAGTTGGTTGGTTATTTTGTTTATAGCTCTGTCAGTTGGTTGTTCTGATGGTTGTTTGATTGATTGGTTGATAGTGTTGTTTAGTAGGTAGGTAAGCAGGACTTTGCATTTCCGTAAAACAGTCCACACTCATGGATTTGTCCGTATCAAATAGACTTTAAGCCGGACTTGAAACCACTGACATGCCCACCAACACGAGGGAATATCTGTCATCATTTCACACGTTAAGATCGACCATAATGACCAGAACGATGATGCATCATCGGTAGTTTTGTCTTGTTTAATGTTTCTTTTCTGCTGACCCGAGAACTCTGCTGCTTCATATGACAAAAACCGTGACATCACCATGGCAGTTCTTCAGCATGTGTTTAGTGGCGTCGGGAAAGGAGTGTATTGAACATACGACCTTCACACTCTACTCCAAAACGCAGTAGAACTTTGAATATAAAGAGAAACGTTGTTTGTGTGAAAACACAGGTCACGCCTCCGACACTCGTCAGTGGAAGGAAGAGATCTTCAGAGAGAGAGAGAGAGAGAGAGAGAGAGCGCAGTGTGAAGTCAGGATGTGTTCTCTGAGTTTGGTCGTTTTATTCTTCCTCCCTACAGCAGGTTTCTACTTATCGATCAACCAGTCCAGCTCCAAGTATCTGACTATAATTCCTAGCAAGATAAAAACTCTTTTAACCTGTTAATCTTCACACATTCAATTTTATTCTTGAGATTAATAGTGGCATCATAATTTATCTTGTCTTATCAAATCTTACCTTGTCTTACCTTGTCTCATGTTATTGTATGTATTTAAAGTTATTCTTACACAGTCAGTTAAAGATCTTTGAGTCTCATGACCAGATTGTGCGAGTCTTCACGCGGTGTTGGATTATTCTGTTTCTACGTGACGTATTTAGATTTCTGTAAATTGATCTCTGCTCCTTCCCCTCCTCCTGTCGTCCACAGATTATAGAGGATGGGCTGTGTGCAATGCAAGGATAAGGAAGCAACCGAACTCACAGACGACCGAGACACCAGCATCTCCCAGGGAGCGGGGTACCACTATGGGGCCGTCCCCACGCCGCGGCAGTACCCGGGCGTAGGGGTCACCGCCATCCCCAGTTTCAACTTCCACGCCCCCGCCGGACAGGGCATGACCGTTTTCGGTGGGGTCAGCACTTCCTCTCACACCGGAACCCTCAGGACTCATGGTGGAACAGGTTAGGGACATGTGATCTTTGACCTGTCTGTGGTTGATTGACAGCAGCCAGAGGTCTCTGCCAAGGGCCCGGTTCTTGAATCCTAGTGAACTAAACGTCATGGGCAGAGTGTTGTTCCTGGTTTTAAAGGATCTGGACCAGCCGGAGATTTTGTGTATTATAAAAGCTATTTCAGAGTATTTTATTATTTTATAGTTTTATTTTATAAATGGTGCAACACTTGAACTTTATGCAGGAGTCATATCTTCTGCTGTATAGAAACTTTTGGGGCGTTTTCATGGAAAGATCTTTGAAACACGTCTCGTAAACGTTGTGTCCTCGACAGATTGGCAGAAATAATCTCTGTGAATCTCTGAGGACACGTTTTCATAAAACACAATTTTGACTGCTGAACTTAAAAAAATGTTTATGTGCAGGCAGATACAAAGAGCTTATGCAAAAACAGGAACTTCAGGAAGATATAAGTCTAGAAATAAGCTATTCATCCACGCAGATTCATACCAGATTGAATTCAGTTCAATCAAAGCTCGGGGGGCAACCATGACCCCAGAGATATGCCAGATGAATTTTTCCTCTCTGGTTTTTTTTTCTTCTGTTGATTTCAGAATAAAGTGATTAACAGCTGGAGCATACAACAACAAAAAAAAGCAGTTTTATTTCGGTTAGATTTTAAATATGCAGCACGGAACAAACTGGATGACTTAAAAAAGACATTTATTAAATCAAAACTCACTGCAGTTGTTGAATATCTGCCAAAAGTGGGACCCCAGAGAGGGATTTTGGCTGCAGAATACCACCTATGTCCACTAGGGCGGGCTGTGAGCACATACGTCAACCTTTGCCTGTGACAGAAACGTGAGAATTGATTCAAATCTAGTATTTTAGCACACTAAAAAATACATAGCAAAAACAAAGTAGGAGGCCGATCAGGGAACGAGTTTAACGAGTGTTTCGACGGACGCTGAAATAATCCATTCTGTCAAACTTCTGGTCAATCAGGGATTTTAACCGGGAAGAACGGGTTGATGAAGAATTCAGCTCCATTTTTAGACTTTCACTTTATCCTCTCCCAAAGGGTGACGCAACATTTCACAAAAGAGCTCAAAATGACAGAATTCACTCGAACAGATTCAAACAATTCACGTCTTCCAAAACAAATCTAACGTTTGTCCGATCCGGATAGAACCAGCCCTCATCAACCTCTGAGGTGATGAGACACGAATTCATCATACTTTTACTTATTTAAGGTTTTTAAAGCTGTAAACAACTTACACTTCAGGAGAAACTGAGGTTGGTGAGGTCCAAGACAGGAAACTGCAGTCCAGCTCGGAAGTCCAAGAGTGAGCGGGCAGAACCTTCTGGATCTGAAGGAGCAGGCGAGGTTTGAGGCCAAAGAGATTAAAGCAGGCATGTCAAATGGCTCATTTAATCCATTATGGTTCCTGTAACTGACTTAATGAGCCATGACTTATAAGGAAACAGCTGCAAACATCGCCGGACTGAAACAGAGGAAGAAACCGCCTAAATACACGGGACAAAGGGAAGTTAAGGCTCAATCGTGTTCAGCGTTTGGGGAAGTTACAGGCAGAGCTTGGATTCATTTAGGAGAAGAATTTATGGATACCTTTAAACCGGAGCAGTACCACAGGAAGTCACCGGGGGCACTGTTGCCATAATCCCTGCAAAACAAGGCAAATGTTTCCAGACATGAGGAAAACAAAATAAAACATTCAAAGAACAGTTTTGAAGCTACGATTCCGGAATGAAAGCCTGACCGCACGGAATACCTGATTTCTGTCTCAAACGCCAGTGTGACCAAAAATTATTCCATTTTAATTGGTTTCAATGGAGACATTCTTGTCCTGAGAATAAATATTGTTTACTAAGTTAAAGTTATGGTGAGTTATCTGAAGTTGAAATGACAAAATCCCCTCCAAAAAAACTTCTGGCTGCTCACATACTCACAGCCGGAATGCCCAGAATAATCAGGTTAAACTTTAACCGTTAAAGGGTCAAAGGTTATCAGCATTGGGGTTCATCTAATATCCAGCGTGAGATTATTCCAGGTCGGCAAACCAGACCCAGACTTAGTCAAGGTTCTGGGTGTTTCTTATAAATATCACAAAAATGACTCGGTTTCTGATTTGAAAAGAATCAAGCAGCTTCTTTTATTAGATCGCAACTCATGGAAACAATCGACACCAAATCTTCAATCGGAAGATTTAGCGAATGCCAACAGTTTTTTCACTAATGATGTCACACCCTGACAAGACCCTCCCATTTATCCGAGATTCTGACCGGCACCAGACATGGCTGGGTTGGTTGGTAGCACTAAGGACCTAAGGGTCCACACTGGACTTCTGCTATACCCTCTTTCGACTGGGATTCGAACCCCCGGTCTCCTGGACCAAAGTCAGTGTGACCCACTGATCTATCCAGATTTCAAAAGGAGAAAGTTCTGAATGTGATTCTGTGGGTGACGGGGAGTCCAAATAGATGGCTTCCATTCTTTCAAAAACAAAAACCGGAAGCGGCACCTAAACAAGACAAGAAAAAGTTCCAACACAGTTGAGGGACTAAGGAACAATTTAAAGGAGATTCCCGCCTTAAGAGTTTCCAGGATTATGCCGAAGTATTCCAGCTATAACCGAGGACACGTCGACCCTGGTGTTTGTTGTCTGTCGGTCGGATTTTTGGAAAATCATGTGAGAAAAGTAAAAAAGAGAGGCTCTGAATGAGTCGCTTGTTTCAGAAATGTACCACCACTGAGCGCGACGGTCCGACCTCCCACCTACCGGCGGAGCTGCTGGGATCAACAGATTAACAGATGGTTCCACTGGCCGGCACGACAATGAAAACGCCCTCATCGGCTGAAGATTACAGTAATACAGAACAGGGATCAAACCCCGGGTCGACTAAAGGTACAATTGAAGCTTTTGCCGAGACAAAGGGCAATTTGCAGCGGTAAGCAGAGGAGGAAAGAATGCGAAGGCTGCGTCTTCATCGTTTGTATCTGCGGCACATTTACTGGAGGGTCAGGGTCGTCGCTTTGTTCTTCAATCCCCACACAGTTAAGTAATTGTTTGCACCCGGTGAAAGCTCAGAGACGCCCACGCCTACGTACGAAAAAACACACACCAGTCCACCCGAACACGTGAGTTCAGTCATTCAGTTAGGTTACCTAATCCGAAACACCTCAAGAAGATGGAAAATAGAGAAATAAAGCGTGATCCATGGAGACCGGGGATCGTACGCCGATTTCAAAAGATGTTATATAGACTTTAGACTAAAATCAAAAAAAAAACTTTCATCCAGAACTAAAAGTTACTGAATAGACATTGAAGGCATCACGCGGTGCATCACGCGGTGCATCTCGATGCGATGCGCCGCCAACAGCTACGTTAGCGACCTGCTGCCGATGTCAGCAGGGAACCTTTGCTTGATTGGATTTGTTGTTGTGCTACCTTTTAACAACGCCACCACAAACATCCTCTTTAGCACTCAGTTCCATCTATTAGGAAGATTTGATCAAATTACCTCATATTACTTACTTGGTTTGCACTGAAAAAAAAAAATCAATGGATGTGGACTCAAACTCTCCAGCTATGAGGCATACTAATAAACTGCTGCGCCACAGGTTCTCCGGGGTCCCCCCCCCACGACCAGAGACATTTAATGTAGGTGAATCGCCGAAGTGAACGTCAGCCAGGATGTTTGTCTGTTTCTTCGTTTGTCATTCCAAGTTTTTGTTGAGGGTCTTCTTATTTGTCGTCCCTGTCTTCGTGAAGGAGAATGCTGCAGGGCAGTTTTAGAAGGAATACTTATTGGACGGAGACACTTAGCCTGTCAGCACAGTCTCCAGTAGATAGAAATATTTTCATCCGTCCCTCAAGGACTCTTTGTGCAGTTTTAAGACTTTTTATGGCATCCCAAAATCCTGAAAATCCTGACCTCAGAGCCGACCTCAGCCCGGCCCTGTCAGGAACATCCGTCTGTCATTAGCGGAGGCCTTTCTGTGCCGGGCTCGTTGTTTGGGGAGTGAATTTTCCTCCTCAGGATTTCCTTAATGTCTGATTGGGACCAGGCTGGTGCTGAAGAGGAACTCTGCCTTTCCACTCGGCCTAGCAGGAGTCCTCGCCTTCAGAGTGTGGATTATTTTCCGTGCTGCATAATCCAAATCTGCACAGTGGCAGTGGAGCAGAGTGGGGCTTAGCGTTTTAATTTTCTCCTGGTGGGGAAATTTGGACATAAGCTGCCCCCCCCCTCTCAGCTGCTGTTACAACACGGCTGCTTCGCTTGTTTTCCTGACAGCCGCTTCAGGCCGTCAGGCTGCAGAGGAGCCTAAATTGCTGTTGGCGTCAGCAAACTATTGATCGTGAGCTGATCCTTTGCTGATGTCATTTCCCCCAAATGGAAATTCACGGTCGGTCCTATGACCTTATGTAACTGACTGTCAATAACAAATCAATGAAACGGTTTACCTCTGCTGACCACGGAACACCGCCACAGTGCAAACCTCAGCTGTGCTGCATTCAGAGCCTTCGGAGGTTGGAGATGCGTTTTCAACAGGCCATCATTTTTCCCAGCATGCTCTCCTTTCTCGATGTCTGGTATCACTTGAATAGCAGCAGGTCCTCTGTGTCTGCAGACCCACCGGCAGGAGCCTCCTCCCAACATCTCCGCTGAGGGCGTCGGGATTTCAACGACTCGAACAAATGAGATCAAGTCTTTCTGTGGACTTCAATTTGTCAAACACCCAGAGGCATGGTACCGCACAGCGATCCGTCACCGGGCCTGAAGAAACTCTTTGAGAGCTTCCTCAGAACGCCAACCCTCCTTAAAGTTTGTGTCTGTTACATCCGATGGAAGTAGGAAGAATGACGGAGAGCAAAAGTCAGAACTATTTCAAACAGCTGAGTCACGTCTGATCGAAACTGAGGAGTTCTCTCAATAAGAAAATAGACAAAAGTAAGTAAGTTTATAACCACGCCTAAAGGTAGCTGTGAAATATAGAAGCAGAACCCAACAAGAACTTTTGTCCAATGCCCGATTCAGACGACACAATAGATTTGTCTTAAACAAAGATTCAGGCGTTCACAGCGTCATGAATTTCGTGCTAGGTCCTGGTCTGAAGTCTGGCGTTACCACGGCTTCGACCTCGATCATTGTTTTTAAATATAGCATATGATGACATGGATGAGGAGGCGGGTCAATCGTGGCTACAGATATGTCTGTGTTCCTGCCGACAACGCTCGCCTATTACTCTCTACGACATGCTAACAACAACGACTCTCCACCGCGCTAGACTGAACCGACTGGTGTCGGAGGACCGTCCCAGTCGTTGATGACGTCATACCTCGAGATCGGACCGTCGATTGTCGCCTCCACAGTCATGAGTGACTCGAGATGACTGCCAATATACTGTCTTTACTCCTCGCGTCTACACGAATGTTTGTTTCGTCTCTATTTCTACCTCAACGCCAACTAAAAGGCGTAACAACCCCCCCCCTAGAAGTGTACGCCAGAACTGTACGCTAGAACTGTACGCTAGAACTGTACGCTAGTACTGTACGCTAGTACTGTACGCTAGAACTGTACGCTAGAACTATACGCTAGTACTATATGCTAGAACTGTATGCTAGTACTGTATGGTAGAACTGCACACTAGTAATGTATGCTAGTACTGTATGCTAGTACTGTACGCTAGAACTGTACGCTAGAACTGTACGCTAGTACTGTATGCTAGTACTGTATGCTAGTACTGTACGCTAGAACTGTACGCTAGTACTGTATGGTAGAACTGTATGGTAGAACTGTATGGTAGAACTGCACACTAGTAATGTATGCTAGAACTATTCGCTAGAACTGTACGCTAGAACTGTATGCTAGTACTATATGCTAGTACTATATGCTAGTACTGTATGCTAGTACGTTATAATGCTGTTCCTCTGAGGCACTGGTTTGCGTTTACCCTTACTCCCTTTATTTTAGAGTCTTCACTCACTTATTGTATCGTTTATTACTTTATCACAAGACCTTCCGTCTGGATCAATAAAGTTTGATCTTTTATCTGGCTTCCTGTCTCGTTCCAGCAGCTCTCTGCATAATAAAAAAGGTTTAATATCCCCTCCAGTATATTTCACAGGGGCCGTGCTTTCATTAATATATGCTGGATCATTTGGGTCCTTGGAGTTCTGGGTCACTCTAGTTCAGATTAGATCATCCTTCAGTCAAACCTACAAACTGGTTCTGTTTGCTGCTGCGACCAGAATGTCGGCAGTTTGATACGATTCTGAGACGATTCTTTCTCCTCCTGCTAATTTGCCGCCTGCTGACTCTGTTTATTTGCGTCCCCCCCCCCCACCCAGGAGTCACCCGCTTCGTGGCGCTTTATGACTACGAGGCGCGGACAGAAGACGACCTCAGCTTCAGGAAAGGAGAAAAGTTCCAGATCATCAACAGCACGTAAGTCTCTGCTTGTGTTCCCTCGCTGTCTGAGAGGGACGGTGCTGCTGGGCCCGATCCGACAGGGCGTCGTGTTTCTGCTGAGGGAAAAGTGGCGTCCTGTGCGTGGAGGGGAGGCGTCTTTGGTTTCACAATGTGGAGCTCAAAATAAGTCTTCTTTCTTACTTTAGTTTAAAGGAAGTATAAAACTTTTTTTTTTTTAAAGTAGAAGCTTAGAACCTGTAATTTGAGCAAAAGGGTTTATTTAAGGTTTTTACACACAGGGCGGAGCAGAGTCTCCAGCCAGGAGTGATGAGTGCTGTGTTCCTTTCTGGGCTTCACTCCGATCTCCGACAGGAAGTGCTCCGTTACACCCACCGTCATGTCGGCCAGACTCTCTTTTCAGGCAGCAGAACTGCAGACGACATGTTTTGTCTGCACGTGGGCGGAAGGAGAGGCCGGACACCTTCCTCGGTTTTCACTTTCTGTCCGTCTCCGTGAGGCTGATCCCCAGCTGCCTCTCTGTTTGGGTTTTCTGCAGCCGTGCGATGACGTCTGAGGACGCAGGCAGACTGCTGAGTCCGACCCGGTTCTCCTTTAGGCATGAGGCTGCTGGGTGCTGCAGAGGGTGACTCACTGCCTCCTGACCAGTCCTATCCAGTTCTTGCTACTGTGGTTTATGACTGTGGACTGATGTGGAATTATAGTCTATGTTTTGCTATATTTATTCTCAAAAAATAATCTGATTTAAATATCTGATAACTGGTTTTTAAGCAAATATTTTCACTTTGTTCTTTCATTTTGATGATGTGTCAAACCCCCGACCACCAGGGGGCAGCACTGTAATTTGACTTTCATGATTAAACATAATATTGTGGTCGGAGACTGGAGGAAGTCACCCAATGTCACAAACACAAGCACAAAGAAAGATCTGTGAGACGATATAACGCCAAACTTCTGATATCACAATATGCAGAACGTGGCCGTTTGGTTACCATGGTTACCGCTCAGTGGGATATGACTACATAAGGTTTTATCCTTTAACGTTTATGTGTTCTTTGGCACGAAAATAATCTGAGAGACTCTGACGAGGAGCAGATTGTGTTGGTTAGACGACTGGGTCAGAACTGCAGCTCTTATTGGGTGTTCCTGGTGTGTTGTGGGTAGAACCTAACAAAGTGGTCTAAGGAAGGACCACCGGCGAAATGATGTTTGTGAAGGTTGGCCTGTGTGGTCCGATCCCACAGAAGAGCTGCTGTAATAGGATTACAAAGAACGAAAAAGGAAAAATACCTACAATATACTTTATCGGCTCTCAAAGCATTATGGGTAATGAAGTCCCAAACTACAAATACAATTTTTAGACTCCAAAAAGTCTTTATCCTTTTTACAAAAACAATGAATTATTCGAGTGAAACGTGTTTTAACCTTTAACTCAATATTTATCACATTATCTATGTTTGAACTTGACGTATTAACATCCGATTTAAGGTCAACATCAGCGTCGTCAAATAAAATCATAGCATCTTCTTATCAAGGACATTCCCTTTTTTTTCTTTTCGTATAAATTCTGCACTCTGCTGCAGACCCGGTTTTCCAGGCAACCTCAAAGTCTAAAAGTCGCTGAAGCTGTAAGTTCAGCCATTTAACATTTTTTTTGTGGTTCCCATGGAAACATGTGACTCTGAGGGGATTTCATCTCAGGACAACGTAAATTTAAACATAAATACAAAATGGCTCTTCCTTTCATAATTCCAGTTTTTTCACGATTTTTTATTTTTGAAGTTTCCATGAAAATATGATCTCAAGGTGACTCTGATGAAGGGCAATCGTCTTCTCCCCAGTTACAGATTTAGTATAAAGGGATGAGTTTGTGGTTCAGCGTTTGGGTGGATGTCCTTTTTATTTCCTGTCTGAATTCTGCGGCAAAATCAGGAAAATTCACAGGAAATGACAAGAATCCACGTGTATTTTTAGTTTTGGTGGGGGTAAGTTGAGATTCCAGGTGGTCTCCAGGTTCCCCTGGCTGAGTGTGAACCCCTCTAGTTGAAATATTAGAACAGGTTATGCTGTTTGACGTGTTTTTCTGGGAACTTTATTGATTCTTCTGACGTTTCAAACCAACATGCAATTATCTTTCTTTCTATTTATTTTTATTTGCTTATTTTATGGGACGAATAATTAGTATTAGGTTGTATAAGGGACAAACGCCAGAATCATTATAATCAGTATGAAGTAAACGATACACCTGGACTACCTGGTGAAAACTTTTTTAATCTGTGTTGCAATTAGAGATGCACCGATTGCAATTTACCGCTTCTTATAATGTCTGACCGGTCGATTCTGGGGGGGGGGGGGTTTACTGTAAAGGTTGAAAATCATAATGAGTAATGTATTTAAAGTGCTCTTATTTTGAAGGACTGGAGTTGAAGGCTGGTCGGCGTTGTGTATGTATTCTGACCTGTTGAAATGAATGTACCCTCCGTCCTCCACGCCGTAAGTTTCTCAAACCAATTGCAAGACATTTGGATCTTCTAAAGTTTTTTAACTCGCTGTGTTCCTCAGGCGATTAAATTTGAAGTGTGATTACGTTCGTTGTGCCGAGACGCTTTTCTCCTCTGTCCTTACCGGGGTTATAAATTACAAGATTTAGTTGGGAGAAGTTATGAGCCGTGGTATCTCATAGAATTAGACCCAAAAAGACAAAAATATGACGTTCTAGTCATAAAATCACAGTTCAGGAGTTTCACAGATGTGCGTCAGTGAATGTTATTTCTCCTGTTTGTGTATTATGTTCATATTTTTGTAGCCAAACCGACGTCCTTTTACTTTTTGTTTGTTCGTTAGCAAAATGAAAGAGAAACTGATGGAAGGATTTGCATGAGAGTCGCTCGGATCAGTTTGTGTTTTCACTTCTTTTGGGTCGAAGGTTCTAAAATGTTCTCATATCCTGTGGCTGTAAACGGGGCACTGAGCCAGAGTAGTTTGACTTTGACAGCTGATCTTCCAGAGGTTACTCCAGCAGTTTTATGATTGTTTTGCACATGTGGACTCCATGAACCATTAAACTCTCATCTGTATCACCTCGACCTTTGACCCTCAGAGGTCAGCCTTCCTCCTCACCCCACCCAGGGAGCATCCTGTCCCCGCCAGCATCTCACACATTCCACAACACACCTCCCTGCTGGACCTCAGCCAGAAGGGGAGACACCTTCATCAGAGCCCCCCTCTCTCTCTCTCCTCCTCCCTCAGCAGGGGCAATGCAGTGCCGCAGCCTCCCCCTTCTCCCCTCCTCCCCCTCTCAGAGCACCCTCGCCTCAAAGCCTTCTGTGTGGACTTGGCTCCTTCCATCCGGCCACACTGCCCCCTGCTGGACTGAGGCGGTAGAAATCCTCATCCGCTCCTGTCGGCTGAGCTGGCAGGAAGTGACTCACATGGAGCAGCGCCACCACCGTCTCTGACAGAAGGAGCTGAGTTTGCCTCCATCCCTGGATGTTGATTGGCCACCAGGTTCAGATCAGGCTTTTTATGACAGTAACTCCCCACAGCCCCCCCCACCCCACCCCCCCACACACACTGCTGGTTTGTGAGGGATGTGATCGGATCAATCACTGGGTGCATCAGTTTGTCAGAGAGAAACCATCAGAGCGTTGAGATGGGGGAAGGAAATGTAGGAATGTGAGAGTAAACCCCTGATATAAGCTGCCCATCTGAGACATCCAGATACTGATTTGCTTTTAAAGAGGGTGAAGGAGTGATGGCGGAAAAGTGAAGGTTAAAGAGAGGAAGACGTCTGTTGGAGGGATAAATAGCATATATAACTTGTGATCCAGCCCTGGTGTTGTGACGGTTTCGTCTTTTATGGCGAGACATCAGCGTTCACTGCCCTGTAACCACCAGATCATTCATCAGAAACTCCAGTTTTGATAATTATTAATCTTCTTTTGGTCTTAAGATTTTCAGTCAGCAAGTTTGAAGTCGATCGGGTTTAAATTTCCACCGAGAGTTTGTGAAAGAACAACGCCTGGAAATCGCACTTTAAATCCAAAATGGCGGCCCTCTTGTAAGGTTGACGTCGTAGCACCAAGAGACTTTTTGGTAGATCCCGATATGTTAAACATACATACCAGATTTTATACTTCTAGCTGAAACGGCGTCCGAGGGCGGCTCTCCCGCCGTCGCTCAGACGCCGACCTCCAGCTGTCTCACAGCTGAGAAAACCCTCCTTCCCGTCAGCAGAGGCGACAGCAGGCAGATCATCTCTCACATTCCAGCTGAGGGTCCTGTCGGAGGACGTTAGATCAAACGAGGCTACGCTTTATATCAAAAGAAGGATGTAAAGTTTATTTTCTCTTGTCAGACAGAGGAGCATCCAATTAATTTTCATTTGTTTATTTAATCAAATATTTATATTTTTATATAATATATATGTAACATTTCTCTATGGTATAATTGTTATAATAAGAATAATTTTATAAGCATGTTTTAGTCTATTAATATACTATATTAATAGATAATGAAATGTTTATATATTATATGTAATAAATACATTTTTCTAGAATTTAATAGTCATATTAATAAAGCTATTATATTAATATACTATATTAATACATAATAAGTATATAATATTAATTTATTATTCAACTCAAGCCTTATGTATAATCAAATATGATTCTAGATGTTTAATCCATTAAATAAAAATTCAAGCATCTTTGGTTCTGGTGGATGAAAAGGGTGAACATAAAAGAGTTTTTGTGTTTAGTGTCAGGTTTAAGTCGATCTAGTTGGTTGTAATATTTAGAACTTATTAGAGACATTCTACCTTTCGCTCACCGGAGGAGTTACCTGTGAAACGTAACCAATCAGAGGGCGTTGGGGGCGGGACATCGGGTGAGAGTAACTTCAGATAATGAACAAACAGCTGCTGGATTTTCTCCAGTTTCCAGCTTCTATCCCTCCAGTGTCCTCTCTCTCTCTCTCTCTCACTCTCTCTTTTTCTCCCTCTGTCTTTCTCTCTTTCTCTCTCTCTCTTTCTCTCTCTCTCTCTTTCTCTCTCTCTTTCTCTCTTTCTCTCTCTCTCTCATGGACAGCCTCAGGTCAGACGAGGTCGCCACGTGTTGAATTAAGTGAATTAATGCCCTCCTCTCTCTCTCTCTCTCTCTCCTCCAGTGAAGGGGACTGGTGGGACGCTCGCTCCCTCACCACCGGCGGCAGCGGCTACATTCCCAGTAATTACGTGGCTCCAGTGGATTCCATCCAGGCTGAGGAGTGAGTTCTGTGTGTGTGTGTACGCGTGTGTGTGTGTGTGTGTGTGTGTGTGTGTGTGTGTGTGTGTGTGTGTGTACGTGTGTATGGTATGTGTGTGTGAGTCTCGGTGCGCCTCAGGGAGATCAGAGCTTCAGGACCCGACCCATGGGCAACAAAACCCAGGAGGAAAAGTTGTCGTCTCCAGAACCTTTCTGTTCGGCCGATTAGATGACATTTATGAGACTCTCTAAGGACCGGCTACAGGACGGATACCAGAGAGAAATAAATCCGAGTTCATGGAAGATTCTTTTCTCAATTGTACCGTTCAGTGAGTCCAAACACGAGGAACCATCGGGTCTGACTGACAGACGATGAATGGAACATAACGGGCGTTTAGTACTTCCTCATCCTGTGTGTGGTTTTGTCTGTGCGACCCGTCAGCTGCTGCCACAAACCCGAACCTGAACAGAGAGGCGTTCAGGTCACAGCGCAGTAGAATCTCATTATGAGGCCGCTGGGGCATGCTGGGATTGAAAACGCAGACTCAGCACCACCCGACCCGCCGGTGGAATCTGAAGGTTTTTCCTCTCGGTGTAGTAGTGGAACAAAAACAATCACATCCCATAATAAACGCCGGGAAAATTCCCCCTTCAGAAATAAGTTCATAAATAATGAATAAAAGTTTTTTTTTAGTTCATAACAAGTGAAAAATTATTTTTTTAATAGAGCAAGTGAAAATCTGCCAGGTAAGATTTCTTGAACTCAGACGTGATGTTTAGGTGAAGATGAAGGGCCAGAAGTTCTGGGGTCATAACTTCTCAACCGATTTAGTACAGATTTGGTGCTGATGAACCGACTGGAGGAGGAGATCTATCCGCTAATCAGGACATCAGGTTTTACTCACTAGGGGGAGCTGTTTGTCAGACTACTGCAGATTTTATACTAGGAGTTCGATCAAGGGGGTCGTTTGTACAATGCAGAGGATTGGTGGCTTTTCTGGGATTTACCTTTGAATATAATCAAGGTTTCGTCGAGGACGACAGCGGAGGACTAGCTGGATGTTTTTTTGTTTTTTTACCCGCCAACAGACTTTGAAAATCTTTTCTGCTGATGAGGAGATTTTTGGGGATTTTTTTCTGAAGTCTGCAGGATTTTGTTTTATTTGGTTTTATTTGGTTTTGTTTGTGTTGTTGTAATTTTTTTATTTTTTAATTATTTTTTAATTTATATATATATATATATATTTTTTTTATTATTATTTACATTTTTTTGTATTTAATTTTTTTTTTTTTTTTCTTATTTTCTTTTTATTTAGTTTTAAATAAACTAGATAAAAAAAAAACTTTGGGGTTTTTTTATTTTAGTTTTGTTTGTTATATTTTTTTTATTTTATTTTTTTTCCCAAGTGTTTTTCGTGTGTTTTTTGTGTTTTGAGTGATCTGTGGACGAGCAGCTCATTCCTCTCATGCGGGACTAGAAGAACGAGGCGAGAACAAGAACGTTAGGTTTTAGTTCTGTTGATTTGGGTCCTCTGACTCTGCTGTGTTCTGCTGCAGCTGGTACTTTGGGAAACTGGGCCGTAAGGACGCTGAGAGGCAGCTGCTGTCCACCGGAAACCCTCGAGGAACCTACCTCATCCGGGAGAGCGAGACCACCAAGGGTAACTCGCCGAGACCCGCACCAGCAGCACGTCTTAGTCTCATTTCTTTACATCGGCGGGTTCTTGCTGCGATGTCTCTGACCCGTGTGTCCTCCAGGTGCCTTCTCCTTGTCCATACGGGACTGGGACGACGTGAAAGGGGACCATGTCAAGCATTATAAGATCCGTAAGCTGGACAACGGCGGCTACTACATCACCACCAGAGCCCAGTTTGACACGCTGCAGCAGCTGGTCCAGCACTACTCAGGTACGCGGACTCACGCCGCCGATCCGGTCCGGTTTCACGCCCACACTAAACGACACCAGTCCTCTGTGGAGAACTAAATCCGAGGACGCGTTCTGTTGGATGTGGGCCGTCATTTAAGAGGCTTTCCGGTTTGATTCGGCGCCGCCCTCGTTAGTTTTATGATGCTTTCCTTTTGGTTTGAGAACATCCAGTTGGAAGTTAAATTATTCAACCAGGGCTTCTGCATTTGATGAATTAACCCTTTATCGTCCCGCTCAACCGCGTCTTTTTTTCTGAAAGAAAAAAATCTGAACCGGCGGGCAGAGTGAAAGAGTAGGGGGCCGAGGACGGAGCCCTGAGCGACACCACGGGTCGCCATGAGCTGCTCCGAATATAGTAAGAAAGAGAAAAGGAGAGAAAATAAGAAGAGAACAACTTCCTTGACTTCCTTATTCAAGGAAGGAAGGAAGGAAGGAAGGAAGGAAGGATGGACAAAGGAAGGAAGGCAGAAACTTTATTTTGTTTTTACAGCAGCTCCAACCGACAGATATTCTAAAGGTGAAAGAAAATAAAACTATACTATATATATATCTATATATATATATATATGCATATATATATATATAGATATATGCATATATCTATATATATACATATATATATAGACATGTTCTGACGAAAAAATTAAGAAATAAAAATACACTATAATACAATCTAAAAGAATTGAAGTTAAAATACAGGAGTAGAGAACATACAGGTTTAAAGGAAAGGGAAAGAGTTTGTGATCATCAGTGGGTTCAAACAGACTTCAGAACCTACAGAACCGTTTGAATATTTACAATATTTTATGTAAATTAGCCTCGGAGGCTTTTTTTCCTCTTTTTTTTTTTACAGTGTAGCTGCAGCTTGGAGTCAGAGTCTCCTCCTCGGTCCTCGCTCCATTTCCCCGCATTGATCCGACAAGCATTGAGCAGACACTGTTACAGGATAATCAGATCGGACCTGCAGCCTCGTCTTCACACGCGGGGAAGAAACGCCCGAACAGAAGGAAGAGAAAAAGGTTCTGTGTCGGAACAGATCCGTTTCCTTCTTTAACCGCGTTAAAGTTTGTTTTTGTAGCGCTTCTAGAGAAGCGCCTCTGCAGAGGCGGATGTGGTGATGTCACCGCGTGGAGGTCCAGATGTGTTTGACGCTGAGATGTTCTCATGCTCTCTGAGTTTGTCTCCGTTTAGTTTCCCCTCCTCCGTCCAGCGGTCTCGCCGATGTCGACCCGAGTCTCGTTCCTCTTGTTCCGTCCCCCCCCACCCCCACGGAGGATATTTTTCCCATCATGCTCTAGTTGGCGTATTGATCTACGGATGTTTATGGCCTAAAAATCGACAGCATGGATTTTCTGTATGTGTTTTGTCACGCCACATTAAGTCCCCCCGCCTCCAGGTTTTAGCGCCGCGCCGGATGACGTGTGGAGCCGCCGACGCCTCTCTGATAACCTCGACTCTTTTCAGGGCTTCCCCTGCTTCCTCTGCTTCCATGCTTCCCTCTGTTGTCTGTGAGGAGCTGAGGAGGATAGAACACGTAGCCTCTGCTGGAGCAGCAGGAAGGAGGAGCAGAGGCGCAACCTTGAGAATCTGCTCAAGGTCAAACTCTGTCACGTGTGGAAGAAGAGATGGAAGATTCCTCTTCTTCTTCTTCTTCTTCTTCTTCTTCTTCTTCTTCTTCTTCTTCTTCTTCTTCTTCTTCTTCTTCTTCTTCTTCTTCTTCTTCTTCTTCTTCTTCTTCTT